>SNQJ01S0033492.1:67526-99836 GCA_010110895.2 Picea sitchensis | reverse complement strand
ATCTTCTAGAAGGAGAAACTTCTATGGTGAGGTGGAATCTGAATGGTTTGGATCTTACTCGCTTTCATGATTTAGTGGGATCATCCTAACCTCCTCACCTTATCCTCTTCAACTTATAAAAGGAGAGGAGTTCTCATGGAGAAGGTTAGCTTTTTGAGCTTTGGAGATTTTTGGCTTGGGATTGTTAGCTTGGTTAGAGTGGCTTTGAGATTTTCTTTGTCAAGATAGATTGTGAATATTATCAGATCTATGCTCTCAGAATTCTTGGAGTGGAAGTTTGTGGGGAATGAAGGATAGTTGGAAGGGACCTTACGACATCAAGGCCATGGTTGTAATCTCTCTTTCACATTTAATATGATACAGTAATATGATTCTTTCCTATAAATCTGGTTGTGTTTTATTGTATGATTCCTTGATCACATACATAGGTTTATATTGAGTTTATGCTATTACTATCACTTTGGTTGGTTGCATTCTTTTATAGGTTCATCATTGTATGAGCGTTGGAATGGAACTAGGATGGCGATGGTGAGAGGAAGCGACATTTAAACAGTATGTCACCCATCCCTCTTTAGTTAGTAAATTCAATATTTAAAACTTAAGGAAAGCATCATGTTCTGGTGTGTTTTGTTCTAGATCTAGGTGGATCTAGAGAGATCAGTTAGTGTCTGCACCTACTGATTTGTCCAATAACACTGACTTCTTCTTTTTCCTTTTACAATTACAATATGACCAATCCACAAAAGGGGATTTGGTCCTTTTAAAGTATCTGACATGATCAATCCACAATGGGGATTGATCCAATGAATAATATATCAAATAATAATAAGAATAAACTTTGTAGTTACATTATTTCAACACTCCCCCTTAACAAGAAAGGTATTCTTCAGCAGCATCATGTGAGAGAGAGAGGACAACATCATCAATATCATAAAGCAGGTGAGAGGACAACATCATCAATATCATCTTGGAACACTAACTGGTGTATCTATAAATCATCAGAATTTTTCTTCATCGGCAACATCGTCATTCTCAAAGGAATGCCATCATCATCTGCATCAATATGTATTAGTATAAAAACTGATACATCATCGTCATCACAGCACAAGGCTGGCTCATCATAATACAAGACTGGATTTACATCATAGTTGTCAAGCTAGAATCTCAGTACTCATCTCATCTCAATGTCTTGCTTTACGGCACAACACTCAGGCTGGAACCAAGATACTAGACTGGCTTTATGTCACATCTATCAAGATGGAAGCATAGTACTAGTCTCATCTCATCGTCTTGATTTACGTCACAACACTCAAGATGGAAGAAAGATACTCGTCCTGATTTATGTCACAACCATCAGGTTGGAAGCAGGATACTAGACTGGCTTTACGTCACAGCTATCCAGCTAGAAGATTAGTGCTAGTCTCATCATATCATCTTTCTTTACGTCTCAACCATCAGGTCGGAAGAAAGGTACACATCCTTCTTTATGTCACAACCATCAAGTTGGAAGCAAGGAACTAGACTTGCTTTATGTCGCAGCTATATAGCCGAAAGCATAGTACTAGTCATGCATCATATTGCTTTACATCACAACCATCAGGTCAGAATCAAGGTACTCGTCCTGCTTTATGTAACAACCATCAAGTTGGAAGAAGGATACTAGACTAGCTTTACATCACAACTATCCAGTTGGAATCACAATACTAGTCATATCACATCATCTTGCTTTACATCACAACTATCAGGTCGAAAGCAAGAGATGTCTCATCACAACATTTTCTCCCCCTTTCAAGGAGGGTCCTTTCAGACTATACCAAGATTATCTCGAAAGTACTCAAACTTTATACAAGATAGTGGCTTGGTCAACACGTCAACAACCTATTCATCCATGCTAATGTACTGAAGCTTTAAGGCTCCTCTCTGCACCATGTCACGGATGTAATGATAGTGGATCTCTATGTGCTTCGACTTGTTGTGGAATACAGGATTCTCTATCATCTTTATGCAGCTCTGGTTGTCGCATAGAATCAAGGTTTCTCTCATCTCTAAGTCAAATAGGTCGGTCAACAACTTTCAAAGCCATATAGCTTCGCAACTGGAAGAACATGCAGCAATGTATTTTGCTTCTGTTGTGCTGAGTTCAATACTAGATTGATTCCTAATCTGCCACGAGATCATAGCTGATCCCAAATTGAAACAACATCCTGAAGTGATTTTCCTATCAGAAACACTTCCTGCCCAATCTGCATCAGTATATCCACTCAATGTGAAATCATGATCTCCATCATAGCTGAGACCACAATCTATTGTACCTTTAAGGTACCTCATCACATGTTTTACTGCCACTAGGTGAACACGTCTGGGTTCTACCAGAAACTGACTCAACGTGTTCATGGCAAAACAAATGTCTGGTCTGGTGTTCATCAGGTACATCAGTGATCCAATAATCTGTGTGTACAGTGTGGCATCAATAAACTCTGATGAAGTATCGACCAACAGCTTCAGCTTTGCTTCCATGTGTGTATTCATGGGATTGCACTCCAACATGTCGAATCTCTTCAGGATTTTGACTGTATACTTCCCTTGGTTAAGGAAGATCCTCTCAGGACTCTGCCATACCTCAAGACCTAAGAAATAATGCATTAGGCCAAGGTATTTCATTTCAAATTCTGAGGCAAATCTCTTTTTACATTCAGTGATGAGATTTTCTTCTCCAATTAAGAATAAGTCATCCACATATAGTAGTAAGATTATTGGCTCACCGTTCATGATTTTGAAGTAGAGGTTAGAGTCTGCTTTACTCTTGGTAAAGCCTAAGCTCGTCAAGAAACTATCTATATGGCCATACCAAGCTCTAGGAGCTTGCTTCAATCCGTATAAGGCTTTTTTCAATCTGCAGACATGAGACTTCTTGTATTCAACCTCAAATCCTTGAGGTTTCTCTATATACACTTCCTCTTCAATGACACCATTTAGGAAATTTTTCTTCACGTCCATCTAGTGCAGCTTCCACTTCATCTTAGCTGCAAGAGCTATGATGGTTTTGATTGAAGTGTATCTAGCCACAAGAGAGAATGTCTCTTCATAGTCAATGCCTTCCTTCTGGGAAAATCCACGAGCGACAAATCTTTCTTTATACTTCTCAATACTTCCATCAACAGCATGTTTTATTTTGAAGAGCCATCTGGAGCATACCAAATCTTTATTCTTCGGTCTGGGAACTATTTCCCATACTTCGTTCTTCATTATGGATTGGTATTCCTCTGTCATGGAATCTTCCCATTCTTTCCTTTGAATGGCTTCTTCAAAGCAAGTAGGCTCCTCTTCTAGGAGATCACACATCAAAGATGTATAACTAGAGAATGGCTTTGGTCTTTTCACCTGTCACGTAGTTCCTTGGGGAACACTATACTTCTCACCATATTGAATAAGCTCTCTAGCTCAAGATGGCTTTCTTTTATGGAGGATCGTCATCTGAGGAGGTTCTTTGACTTATACTATATCATGGTCTTCTAGAAGTTCCTCATTAGGGGAAGTTACAACTTCCCTCACTGGTTCTGCAGCTCTGGGAACCTCCCTCATTGCAGTACTGGGGATTACGGGTTCCTCTTCATATACTTCTTCAAGATGGCATAATCTAGATTTCTTGAGCATTGCATATTTATCAAAGGTCACATCCCTGTTGATCTCAATGTGATGGTGACCTGGTATATAGATTCTGAAGGCCTTGGAGACCTCATAGTATCCCACAAATATTCCCTTCTTTCCTGAAGGGTCCATCTTGTTTCTCTTTTCTTTAGGTATATGAATAAACACTGGACAACCAAATATTTTGAGATGGCTTACCTCTAGCTTCTTTCCAGTGAACATATCTTCCAGTGTCTTGATCCCAAGTGCACTATGGGACAATCGATTCTACACATATACAACTTCCATTACTGCTTCTGCCCATAAGCACATAGGAAGATCTTGATCATGGATCATAGTCTTCACAGCTTCCATTATGGCTATGTTCTTACGTTCAGCTACATCGTTTTGTTGGGGATTATAGGGAGTAGTGAGTTCCCTCTTGATACCAACATCTTTGCATAAGTTCACAAACTCTTTTGAGGTATATTCTCCTCCATTATCTGACCCGAGTATCTTAATCTTCCTTTCAGAAAGGTTCTCTATCAAGGCTTTGAATTCCTTGAACTTGTTGAACACTTCATCTTTATATTTCAAGAAATATATCCAGGTTTTACGAGAATAATCATCAATGAATGATACATAATATACATACCCACTAATGGAAGATGATGGCATTAGGCCACATACATCTGAATGAATGAGTTCTAGGACTCCTTCTACCTTGTTGTCCCTCTTCGGAAATGGGTTCTTGATGTTCTTCCCTTGCACACATCCATTTCATACGCCTTTATGGTCACCTTTGAGTTATGGTAAACATGTGACCGATTTGAATATGTATGGTAGTGTCTTGTAATTGATGTGGGCTAACCTTTTATGCCAAAGTTCACATGAGTTTTCAATGGCGTGGGTCATGGAAGACTCTGAGTGACCCTTTAGTTTATACAAGCCACTTTCTTCACTTCCAATGATGATTGTTTCATTTAAGGTTTCTCCTTTAGCCCTCATAAGAACTTCTCCATCTATAAAGGAAACTATGAAGCCTCTCTTATCTAATGCTGAAATGGAGAGTAGGTTCTTCTTCAAGCCTGGTACATATAGTACATCCTTCATTTTCAGTGAATTCCCTGAATTCAGTTTGTGGTTTGATTCTCCCACTCCCTTGATGGGATATTGGTAATCATCTCCAAGTGTCACTTTCTGAGAAAACTTCTTTTCTGAGATATAAGAGAGAATGTTTCTTTGTCCCATCATGTGCTTGGATGCACCACTATCAATTAGCCAAGTGTCCTCTCCGGGTGTTACAAATCCTGAGAGGGCCGAGATCAAGACATGGTCTTTGATCTACTCTCTTATAATATTTGCAGGTGGCTCTACATCTTCAACTACATGGGCATGGAGCCTCTTATGTTTTCTCTTGTATTCTTCTCATCTAGCTGGACAAAACTTCGCAATGTGTCCCATCTTGTCACAATGATAGCATTTTACAGATGAGTAGTCCCTTTCCTTTCGTTGTCCTTTCTTTTGAAATCTCCTTGGATGAGATTCTTTATTATTGAATTTGTTTGACTGTTGAGGCTCTTTATGAGTCTTCTTTTTGAAGTAGGGTTTCTTCCTTCCTCCTTTGGTGTGAGTAGCTAGGGATTGATTATCATTTATTTCTAGTAACGCTTCACGATTCGCTACTTTTGTTTCTTCTTGGATGCATTCTTCCCATAGACTATCAAACTTCAGTTTCTTCGTTCTGGCACATATCATTTGGATGAATGCATCCCAAGGTCTTGTGAGACAATTTAGGGCCATCATTATGAGTTCGTCTTCATCTATGGTATCTCCAATCGCTTCTAACTATTCTTTGAATTCTAAGATTTTGGAGAAATATTCCTGAGTCATTTCTCCTTTCTACATCCTTGTATTCTTCAGTTGAGTTCTTAGATTCATCTTCCAGTTTATGTTATTTCATTCATACAGTCTATTCAAGGCATCAAATATTTCTTTCAGAGTCTTCTTAGATGACACATAAGGAATCAGGTGGTCTTTGATTGAATCTGCAATGATTCTTTTGGCCCTGATTGTGTCATTTTGATGTTTTGCCTTTTCTGCAGCATCAGCGGGTTCCGGTACTTCTTTTTTGACGAATCTTGCTAGGTCATTCTCTACAAGAATGAGGCCAATATTATACTTCCAGGCACGAAATTTTTCCACTCCTTCTAGCTTGTCAACAAGCTTAATGCTTGTTGACATCTTTACCTGGAGCTAGGAAAATGACCAAAAAATTAAAGTGCTCAAAATCAAAATCTGAACTTACCAGGAGGTGCACTTGGCTAAGGCGAGTAGCTTGGTGTGTTTGGATCTGAGAAAATCCACTTTTTCTCCTCCAAATATGATCTGCGGATTTCTGGACTGGTGTCTCTGGTACCTCTAGTACTCTGGTACTTCTGGTACTTCTATTACTTTTTGAAACTAGGGTTTCACTTTCCGGGAGATCCAGCCACTGAAAAGGTGTGTTGAGAGTGCCAAAGTGATCCTTAGGGGAGGGCGCACTTTTCTAGATGGTTTTGGGGCTGAAAAGCTTCACCATCAAAAAGCCCTAATATTCATGTACAACAACAGTGACGTTTTTCACTCTTGTGAAAGATGATTCCTTTAGCTTGGCTCTGATACCATATTAATTTTTAAGCCATTATTATAGTTCTTTTCATTTCATTAGATAACAATAGCATAATCCAAGATCACTGAGAAATACACAATCACAAGAGACACAACATTTATCCCAGGCAACCCTCTAGGGGAAGAAAACCCAACAAAACTTCCTTATTATAGATAGCCAATACAATGCTAAGAGATCTCTTAAAATAATACAGAAGATCCTCTCCCAGATATGCGCCACTCTCTCTCCTTCTTCTCTAACTGCAGATCCAAAACTTGTCTCACGAAATGATCAAGTGAGTTGTGTGTCTAAGTGAGGTGCTAGCCTCCTTATTTATATTAGACTAGCACGTGTGAAGTGTCTCTTCACTGGAGGTCCAACTTCTCCAACTGGGTGGTTATAACCACCTTTATTATGTTTTGGGCCCTCTTTGATATATTCTGGGGCCGACTTCTTCTTTTTCCTTTTACAATTACAATATGACCAATCCGCAAAAGGGGATTTGGTCCTTTTAAGTAGCTGACATGATCAATCCACAATGGGGATTGATCCAATGAATAATATATCAAATAATAATAAGAATACACTTTGTAATTACATTATTTCAACATATGGAAGGCCAAAAATCGAAGATCATTTGTTGTGACATGGAAACCCAACCTCATTTTGTATTTTCTGGCACAAATCCTGATATACGCGAGTTGTAGTGGAGAAACAAGCATATATGCATCTTGCAAAGTAGTTAGGAAGTGTATATGTGGAAAAATATATAATTTTGGTTCTAGATTTATCAAAAAAGGGGGTTGATAAGTCTGCATAGGGAAATGGAAAAAGGCCCTCTGTGCAAGATAACAATCATGAGGAAAATCTTGCTATAACAAGATTACCATCAGATTTAATTGTAGGCATGGCCTCAGCCCACTTAGTAAAGTAGTATACGACCACGATAATGTGTTGATGCCCCCCAACTGAAGTTGGGTTGCAATCCAAAAAATCCACCCCCCACTTGGTGAAGGGACCGACAATGATGACCGGGTGAAGAGGGGTTGGATGCGAGAGAATATTCTAAGTGAACACCTAGCAGGGGTGACACTTCTTGACCGCTTCAACACAATCTTTAAAAATAGATGGCCAAAAATAACTAGCTCACAATATCTTCTAGGTTGTCGCAAGCCCGGATAGATGACCACCACAAGCCCCACTATGAAAGTCATTAAGAATAGACTCAACCTCTTTGTGAGTCAAGCAATGACATAAGACATTATCTATGCCTCAGTGATACAAAGTGTCACCGATGATAAGGTAGTTCTTAGCTTGATATTGTATACATCATTGATCATCTCTTGAAATATGCTGAGGGAACTTTAAGGTTTGATGATAGATAAAACTGTATCCATACCAGGGGTACGATGATGAGATAAGGAAAAAAAATTCATCCCGCAAATGAATTGACATGAATAAAGTCCTCATCTAACCGAGGGAAGTCCGATATTAACTTGGAAAAAACTAGCGATTTATTGGATTTCGCTGAAGCAAAATTGAGGTCAAACTCTTTCAAGATGACAATCCATTTATTATATTTTCCCCCTATGATACACCTAGTTAGGATGTATTGAAATGGGTTGAAATCAACAAGTATGGTATTTTTTCAAAGCAATATATAGTGTCATAATCGTTGAACTGCATGAACGAAAGCCAAAGCTAGCTTCTCAACATGAGAATACTTGAGTTCAGGGTTGATTAAGTTTTGACTAAGATAGTAAATGATGTGCTCATGGACCTCATCATCCTCCTAAAATAAAACCATACCAACCATCCCTTTATACGCGGCGATATAAAGCGATTAATCTCTACTGTATTCCGGAGGCTTCAGCAAAGGCGTTAACACCAAGGCTTTCTTCAGAGCATCGAAGGATTCATGGGGTCGCTCATCCCATATAAATGGAGTGTCATTCTTCAAGAGACACATGAAACCCTTAGTAATATTGGCATATTTTACTATAAACCGACGTAAGAAGTTAGCTTTCCCCTATAAACCTTGAAGCTCATGAATCTTGCATTGGGAAGGTAATTGAAGTATTTCCTCAACCTTTAAAGGATCCACCATGATCCCTGACTCAGAAACTAAGAATCCTAAAAGATGACCCGACCTAACACAGAAGATGCACTTCTGAGGGTTTAAACGGATGCGATAATACCGACATATTTCAAAAACTAGCCGAAGGTGGGAAGAGTGATCCACTCTCTTGCGAGAGTGAGCAGGGAGATGATCAAGGTAACCTTTGACCATATGCTTTAGCTCATGAAAAGAGAAGGTCATGGCTCATTGGAAGTTTGCTCTGGTGTTTTTAAGTCTGAAAGACATTTTCCAGTATGCGAATGTACCCCAAGGACAAATAAATGTCTTCTTATGTTTCTCCTCAGGTTTAATATGAATTTGGTTGTATACTAAAAATCCATCCATAAAAGAAAAAACCTTGCTTCTTGCACACTAATCGAGAATATAATCAATGAAGGGTGTCGGGAAGTTGTCTTTAGGATCACATGCCTTATTCAGGTCTCAAAATTCCATGCATACATGGATGGTTCCTTGCTTCTTATTTATAGGGATGGGATTGGATAGCCATTCAATCGAGGGAACCAGGTAGATAAAACTAGCATTTAGTAGTTTCTCCACCTATGCTTTAATAGCAAGGTCCTTCCTAGGTTTAACAACTCTAAGTCATTGTCGAACAGGCTTAGCATCTGGGTAGGTTTTAATCTCATGTTCAACAATTCGAGGGTCGATTCCTGACATCTCTTCATATGACCAAGCGAATACATCACGAAATTATTTGAAGAGCTCGGTGTAGATATGAATTTCTTTAGGCACACAATCTGCACCAATATATACATTTTCAACTTTAACAGGAATACGAGAGATATCGATCGTGACAGTAGGGGATATACTCACCATGTTTCCTTCAGCATAAATGTTGTGCATATTGAGTGGAACTACGGTGTGACCGGCTATCTCACTCAAGGTGGATCTAAAATCATCTTGTTCGATCCTAACAAGGTTAGGGAGAAAGTAAGAGAGATGATGCATATCATCCCATGGCCTATCAGAACCACTCATGGCCTCTAAGATCACTTCATTTGAAGGTAAAGTGTCATTGAGACAATCATGTGAGAAATACGATGAAGTGGCCCATATGGGCTGGTGAAAAATATCCTCCTGATTCGTCTGCGAGGAGATAGGATATGGATCGATAGTAGAGTCGAGAACATCCTAATATATTATCTCTGCTGCCAACAATGGAATTTCCATTCCAATATGTAATTGACCTTCACAAGACATGGTCAAGGAAGGTAGGGTCCAAGGATCGTTAAAATATGAAGTGCGGAAAGGAACAGACCTCATTGATGAAGCAGACCTATTGGACATGGCATAGATATGATGAATTGGTGGAATGGAATCAAAGGTACCCATAAGGGAGAAATACATTCCAACATAAATATTCTAAGTTGTTGGATAAGAATTTTTTATCATGGGGATCGATGGTCCAACTGATGCATTGGGGCTAGCGTACGTAAAGGACAACTGATCGATCATCACGATTTTCCCACCGTGAGGAAAACATAAATTACGGAAGATGGATGATATGAATACAGTCATAACATAATTCTAGTTACACCCTAATAATAAGTTATAGTCAACGGCCACATCAACCACCTCGACATCACCTCCACTGTCTTCCCACCTAAATAGACCAAAAAGGAAGGAAGAATATCGTGGGGAGGGAAAGAATGACCATCAAATGCAGTCAACATGGTCATATATTGAGAGAGGGTTGGAGATCCAATGGATTTCCAACAGGTTAGATACATCACACATGTTGCAGCGCCTTCATCAATAATAGTACGTTTGATGGTATACTTTGAGAAATCCACATGGATTTGAAAGGCCACATGATAAGGCAAGCAAGGCTTCACATCCGTGACATAAACATTGATAACCTTAGAGCCATAGGGGTCTATATATCCTCACGCAGATAAAAAGGCATTCCTCTGTGAAGGACATGTCTGGAGTACCTCCAGAGACGACATCGTGCAAGGGGTTTGACCCAGATCCTCAACAATAGAGTAATTCTGGGAAGTTCTAGCATTAGGGTTGTGGGTAGAGAGTTTGAGTAATCCTTTCAGAATATGAGGTGGAGGCTCTGGATTTTCGATCTATAAATGCGTCTCCAGGGGAGGGGAAGACTCTATACCTAGAATAGCTTGTGAAAAATTGTAATTGTGATACCAAGTGGATCCATTAACCCGAGACTTGACCATATTTATGCATAGACAATCACTGTCTTGTGTCAGTGGGTTTTTACTTCCACTCATCGCATTTTTGGCATTATAGGATCTCAAGGCCATGTGTTTATTATGCACAAAAGGATTAGTCAGGACAGCAGGCAGTAGAGATAAAAGCCTTGCAAGTTCTGGGATTTTGGAGCACAAGTGGGTAAGGTGATCATCAATACAAATCTTACAAGGAAACTTCACCTTTCACCTTTCTTTCATTCCCTCACCAGCATTATTGTTTGATTTCTCATTGTTAACATTGTCCTTGGGTTTATTTTTATTATTATTCCTCCCACCCTTACGATTGTTACCACGTTCTTTCCTTTATTCCCTCCTGGTTGTTGGTTACCATTCAGGTTGGTCAACAATTCAACAGAATGTACATCTGTCGATTGGGTGGGAGTGGAGGACACAGACGAAGATTTCCCTCTTACAAAAATTTTTAGAGACAACTCTTTCAACTGGCTTGTCACCAAGTCTATTTATTTAACATTTCCAGAGCCTATAATTCCATCGGCATGAGGCCCAAGATTTTTTCTAGTGTCGTAGCTTGACCTCAGTGCATTAGGAAGAATCTCAAATAACATCCCAGACTGAGCATATATAAGATCTAACTTCTGGGCTTTAAAAAACACTTCTTCCTCATATGTAAATCTGGATGTAGAAACATCCTTAGAAATATAAGGTTGTAAAGACTTAAAGAAGCATTCCAACAAGAAATATGGAGGAATGTAGGCCTTGAACAACCTCTTCCATCTACACCACTCTTGGATTTCATCCGAGATATGGGTGTCTTTGTCCTGGCGGAAGGCCGACATAATTTCTATGCCAGAATCATAACGAACTGAAAATTGGAAGTGGTTGAGGAATACTAAAACCATCTGATTAAAAGTTTCATACACCCTCCCCCCGGTAGCTCTATGTACCATTTCACTGCAACCCCCATGAGGGTGCATTGAAACAATATTAAACTAATAGAATCATCGTTAAGGGAATTAGAAGAGCACCAAAGATGAAAAGTAGTGACATGATCACCATGATCCTCACCATTCTTACCCTTGAATTTTGGAATATTTGAAGGAATCTTGGTGGGAATGGGGGGGCATGTTGGGTCATGATGGACAGGGTCATTCATTAATATTGACAAGTCTGGAAAATTGAGCATGGACAGAAATGAGAGACGAGGTTGCGGAATCTGACCTCAAGCTTCCGGGAAAGATTGTTGCTAGGGAATCACAACCCATCCAGGGTTCTGGTATGCACCATGGCCCTGTCTGAGATTGTAAAAAACCCCTCCAAACTAATTCATAAAGGGTTGGTTGGGAACCATTCCAGTAGGAATGTTATGAGGAGGATTTTAAATATTGCCCCCAACCAGAGTAGATCCAGGTTGTGGGTTTCCCAAAGTGTGAAACTGACCTCCTCTGGGTATGAATCTAGAGGATAGAGGTGGATTCGTCATGCCAAACATTTTGATCAAAATCACTATGGAGGAGATAGGTGTAAAGGACGAAACATAAGTAGAAGCTTTTCCGCTAGGTTGACTACTCCATCTAGGAGCATTAAGACCAGGATTAGACCTAGGGTGAAAAGGAGGTAGGCTTCCAACCGTAGGATTCGTTTGGGGAATATGAGCACCACCAAATGAGAATGGAATATGTGGAGGATCCATGCCCCCAATTCCAATACTATTATTCATATTAGACGCTAGAATGGAGGATGAGAATTGTGATGTGAAATTTGGCATACCATAAGATGGACTGAGCATTGTAGCTTGATGACTGACAAGGAGACCCAAAAGGATTTGTGGCTATAGGCTGATTATTAACTATAGGCCGGATAGGAGTGATGATAGGAACCTCCGACACTACAACCATGGTGGTTGAAGGCGTTGAAGGAGTACCATTAACTATAGTAGGTATGGGAGTTGAATGACTCCCAATATCTTTCTGACTCGACTCATTACTCATACTTGTATGACCACAAATCGGGTAGGTGGATGTGTGTGTACCACGTTTGATAACTTTATGCCTTTTAAAAGGCAAGAATCAAGATGCGGTGGTAACTAACTTTAACAAATGAAGAGACCTATGAGGAATTTGGTCTGGCTCCATGATGACTCAAGACATGAGATATAAAAACAAATCCTAAGTCCAACTAACAATCAAAGAGCACACCAAAATAAAAAAAAGGCCAATATGCACACAAACAAGATAAAGTGGTTGAAAGGGGCCTCCCTCGCTAAAGTAGGTATTCCTTGACCAAGAGGGGCCTGATACTCCCTGCAAAATATCAGAGGTATCAGAGTCAGTTATAAGGGCCCTCATAGGATTAAAAAAAAATCGGTCAGATCCCCTCAAAGAGGTAATCCTCCATAGAGGTTGTGTGTTGTTTGACCCTTATCTGACACAGGGTACCTGCAGAAGAACCCCTGTAAGTAACCTATGTGGCTACCTATGTCAATCAACTAAGCCACCATGATATAACCAATGCACAGGCGAATAGTCGTAAGTCGGGTCCATCGTATGGGAAAGGTAACAAAGCCTGAAATATCAAAAGCACCACCTCTCATAGAGGTAAAGGTACTAGCAAGACCCCCATATACGAATAGATCCCCAGAAATATCTATGACACGAAGAAGTTATTGGAGGGATATCTCCTCAACCAACTTCGTGCAACCTCGTGCTTAACTCTGGTGTGATTGGAGTCTCCTAACGTCACCAATTATACAATGGATTTCACCACTCCCTTAGTCAGCCACATATGTTGAGTTTAATAGCCTTGAAGAATTTTACTCACAAAATCCTATTCCAAGGCTCTAAATCTTAAGCTAGTTTGTGCACCTTGAAAAATAAAATTGTTTCTAATCAATTTTAAATTTATCAGCTTTACTTTTAGTGGCTTTGTTTACTCAAAACGTGCAGTCGTGAAACTAATGATGTTATGACTCAGCAAGTAAAATAAATGAATATGAATATAATGCAAATTCCTAACTTCAATTCTCCATAAATGATAAGCTTTTCAGAATGCAATGTTCAATTCAATTATGCGATTTCAAATAAGATGCAATCTTTCCATACATATACCAAAATCAATGATAAGAACCCAAAAGATCAAATGCCATGATGGAAAATGTATATTTTTTTTTATTTTGAATATAAAAGAATGAAAATGCAAGGAGTGAATAACATCTTGATATAAAGACCCTACTATATGTAAATAGAGACAAACCAAGTAGAATATCAAGAAGAAAACACCCAACCCAAGATGCAAAGACAACCAATGAAAAGGATGATGAGAAAGAAAAACCGCCTAAAAATTCAACCAAAGAAAGGTTTCCTATCACTTTGCATGCACTTAACAGTCATGAAGGAGACCTAAGAAGACTCAAAAACCATCAACACATACCTAGAAAACATTAAACTCATAAATCAAGAAAAAAAGGATTATGTACACAATTGTTCAAGAGAAAACTGTGTATGTATGCTCCCTATAGAACGAAAACTCACGTATGTACGCGTCTGTCAAGGGAAAACTCACGTATATGTATTAAAACACTGCCAGGTTAAGGATAATGCCAAGAAACTCAGACTCAAAATGAAAAGAGGCTGTCAAACAATCAGACGACAAGAAAATCAAGATAACCAAGAGCAATCAAAAGAGAAAAAGCACTCCAAACCCTAAAAATAAGATTCTCTCCCCAGTATGGTCTCCAATTTTGATACGCAGAAAATCACTCTATGGAATGGGGTAAACCACAACAAATGGAAATGACTTCAAAAATCAACTCTAATCTCAAGTATGCTATATAAACAAATATGCTAACAAGACAAGATAAGGAGCCTACCTCGTCTAGACGTTCAATGAAGTCCATTGTTGAGCACTTGACTCAAAGAAATACACATGAAACTTGTCCTCAACAACCAAGATAAATAAGCATATGGTGATAATATATAAAGTTAGCACATATAATAGCACAATCCATCAATATTCATAACAAATACGACCATGGAATAACAATTCAAATATTTGTGAGACATTAATTGGACGAAAAAAGAGTATTTCTATTAAAATGTAATCAACATAAGTGTATGAATGACAAACTTTCATGTCGGCACATTCGGATCCGAGAAACTAAGTCCCTTTCAGATGGGCCCCCACCACTTTAATCCTCCACCAAAGGCAAGCTCATATAAGAGAGACGTTGAGGTTCTCCATCAAATGGGGAAGAGCTTGGGGGTTGAACAATGTGTTGAAACTTAAAAGGACAAAGGGATGCAAACTCAATATGAAGTGAATAATTTCTCCATAATAACTTTGCTCTCAAAGTTGAATTCTTCTCCTCTCTTCCACAGCTTGGATATGGCACGTTTATAGCCTTCAAGTGGAACTGAAGGGTCGAGTTGGAACATTTCCGGTATATGGAAGGTCAAGGATCATGGATCTCGTGACTTGACATGGAAAGCCGACATCATTTTTTTAAATTTTGGGCACAAAACCCGATGTACGTGGGTTGTAATGGTGCAACCTACATATACACATGTTGTATAGTTTTTAGGGCGTGTATATGTGGAAAAATATTCTTTTTATCTCTGGGAATTGCAAAACGAGACTTCAAGTCTACATAGGTAAATGGAAAAGGCCTTATGAGCAAGTTGCATGGGGTGAGGCAAATCTTGCTATAACATGGAAAGATATCTCCTTCCACCCTTGTTTACCTAGCAGGAGCCCTTGCTTAATTTTGTGATGTAATAATGCCTTCTAAGATTCCTTCACTGAGATGACTGACACAACCCACTCGAAATAGGTGGCTTGTTCCTAAGTTCATGTTTTTATCATTCCCAAGTCTCCTTGGTATCACAAGGTACATCACAACTCCCAATTCATTCTATGAAATCCTTTTACCTTAGCTAGAATTATCCCACAAAAAGTTCCTAAGGGATTTTTCCAAGTGCTAGTAAGACAGTCGTGACCAGACCTAGTAGGAGAGGTCATGCACATGTGTGGTCGTTAAAATATTGTTACAAATATGGACTTTGGTTGCCAAGTCCAATGGTTTGGCAATCCATTTTTCAATTTTATTTTCCACCCTCTGCATCACAACTTCCCAAAGGGATTTGGGTGAGGCCTAGAAAGAAAATGGAATTCCCAAGAATTTGAAAATTTGAACAAGTTGGATTCATGCCCAATTTTGGCTTTCCAACTAGTCGAGGATCTAGTTTTGGATTTTCAAGGATTCTTTCTTTACCTATAAAAGGTACAACCTAATGAATGCCCATGTGACCTTATAGAACTCACATGGGAAGTCATCAAGACTAGGTGCTTTCTCATCCAACATTTATATGAGGAAAATTGTTAGCTCATCCAAGGCGAGGCTCTAGTCATAAGTTTTTTTTTGTTCCTCAGAAACCTTGATGGAACTACATCCAAAGTTTTTTGTGTAGAGTACTTTATTTTCTCTATCATAGTCTTGGGGTTATAAAACCATATTGTAGTGGGAGACAAAGTCACCCTAATTTCCTCTTGCTTATTCATACTCCTTTCACTAACTTTGAGTGTTATTAGCTGCTCACCAACCTCTGTGATGACTAGGAATTTAAAGAAAGTCTTTTAAGGTCAATATCTAGTTTGAATCCAATTTAAATTAGCTCAAATATGGGCTCCTTGGGCTTTATGTTTCTATTACACACTTATCAAGTGACATAGATTTGTGTTCCTCACTTTATTCTTTAGGTCAAAGGGATTATACTATAGTTACTCGGAAACCTCCTCAAATTATTTCTACACATCCATATTGAGATCATGATGGATGGTAGTAATTTTCCATCCATATCCTCTTATAAATTACATAGTGTGAGAAATGGTATTATCCCACCATGTAATCCAACCCTCCTCCTCCTGAGGTTGAGGGATACAATTCCAAAATGTTTTTGATACAAACAATGCATATTAGAATCTGTAGGTGGGGAGTATTCATAATGTATATGGTTCAATGCATATGCATTTTTCCGTCTGTATGATATGTAAAAGAAAATTGTTTTTCGGTATAGAGAGTGGTTTTTCTAACAACTCACATTGGTCAATTGTTAAGGACATCAAAATAGAATAAATTGTGTTCTGACAACATGGCTTAGTCAAGCCTCTATAATGTTCTTTCTTATTCTCGATGAAAATTATTCCAAGTAAAATAGAACTCCAATGAGTCATATCAACAAGATTGGTTGGGGTCATACAACCCATATTTGGATTTGATGGAGAACTAAGTCTATTTTTTCCTACATGGGATTCTAGCATGTAAGATATTCTCTTTATTTTCTTAGTATTCAACCATATTGAAATCCCCACATCATAGCTAGGGGGCATTCAGTAGTTCATCCACAAGTTAGTACCACCATGCCACTCTTTTACCTGAGTGATTTGAATCATAAATATTGGTGAGGCTAAGAATGCAACCATCCAAATTGAGTGGGACCAAGAAAAAACACTAAGAATAGTCTACCCCACATTCAAATACAACCCCCAAAATTTGGGAAGCATTGAGAATGGCGACCCTACCCTTACTTTCCATGTGATCGGAAACAAACATTTTGGAACCCAACCAAATGATAAATAAGGTTGTTATCAACTTAAAACCAATAAATTTGACTTCCTATAAACCTAGAAAATTATGGATAGAACTTGGTGGATGGTATGTTTTCTTTGGTGCTCACTTAATCCTTAGACATTCCATTGTAAAACCTTCATTAAGAAAAAATATCTTGCATCTCATCCTCATTATCACCAATGCCAAGGAGAGCATCAAAAGAGTTAAAATTTGAAAATGGAGCCCTTTGTAAATCATATAATCCTAGATAGTGATTGGTCATGGAATTTTGAGATGGTCATCAATCATTTCCTCCTTTCATAATTGTAACATCAATGGGGGGGAATGAGCTTTGGGCATCCCTCTATGTTGCTAATGAATATAGCTCTGGGATGTCACTTTTTGCATTGAAGGAGCCAAATGGCAGGTTAGCCCATCTAGCACATGCACCTTGTACATTGGGGCCTCAAAATTCCCATCAAATTTGTTTATATGAACCTTTTTAGTTCATGTTCCCAAAGTATCATGGGAATGGGTATCAAGGGATCCTTGGGAGGTCAGAAAAGTAAGGGTTTTTTGTGTCTCAAGTTGCTTCATTAGGGGATAGTTCCAAATGCAATGATATAAAATCTAGCAATGGAAGAAAGTATTGGAGAGGTTAATATAATGCACAACTTATAGTCAATTGTGTCCCTTGCCTTAATATAGACACACTTCTTCTAGTCTTTTGACAGGTTAAGTTTGATGGAAACTATATGTTGGGGTGTGGGGTTAAAGAATGAAATTGATTCATGGAAGATAAAAAATCCTAACAAAGACAAATATTCTTCAAAGAGGGCCACATTTTCATTGGTAGGCAAGGGAATTCTACCCAAACTCAACTAGAAAGTTGATCGTCAATGTTAGTTGAGAAACCCTTAGACTGGATGAAGAGGACCACTAGGGTATTCTTACATATGAAAGGCCTTCATATACTTACTTTTGTGACATGGGACTTGCCAAAAAATTGAAACATAAACTCTCCTTGGGTAAAGCTTCTAGGATAGAGTTAGCACTAGCTAGTTACCAAATGTGTCCCATGCTTGTCTAACCCAAATGCAGATGAAATCTTTAGAGGGACCTTCCCTACAAAATACACTAGAAGTATTTCCTCCCTATATGAATCACATGCAATATCACACTAAATTAACATGAATTTCTACAATAATAGAGGGGTTAGTTTCGTAATTACATCATGGTATACTTTCAGCACAAACTTACAGGGTGCATTTGGTAGAGCCAATGCCAATAACTTTAAATGTACTATCACTTTCCCCAATGAGAATAGAGATTTTTGGTGTTGGGATAACCATCAGAGACTTCTCTACTATTGTATAATGAAGGTCATGGCTTATCAGGGCCAACTAACCTAACAATGAAGTAAAAAACAAAAGTTAATACATTGAACCAACACATATCTTATACCTCACACCATATACAAAACCCTAACTCTCAAGAGTCCAATGTCAAAGTCTAGTATTCACATCTTTCAATCAAGTTAACAAAACTTATATATGTTTTCCTTTAAGAACAAGGTCTTTCTCCTATAAAATTTTCTTACTTTAATTGGAATGATAGAACCAAGTGATAAATACATGAGTAGAATCACTTCAATTAGTTTTTCTTCCAAATACATTGAGAAGAAACAATAGAGAGGGTAATCTAAATTATGAAAAATTTTAAGATATTATTACCTATCCAAAAATTTAAGATATGAAGATAATAAAATTTATAAAGCATCATAAATTTTAATATTAATAAATTGGTCCTTACCATAATATTATGAGATTAATAAAATTATAAACTGGTTAAAACTAAAAAACAAGGTTACTGTTAAATTTCCCATAAGTATAAAAAAACAATGTTACTGTTAAATTTCCCATAAATATAATATTTCGATTTAAAAGTAAACAAACAAAATAAACTAGAAAGATTTCCTTCCTATATGAATCACATGCAATATCACACTAAATTAACATGAATTTCTACAATAATAGAGGGGTTAGTTTCATAATTATCTCATGGTATACTTTCAATACAAACTTATAGAGTGCATTTTGTAGAGTCAGTGCTAATCCCCTTAAATTTCCTAGTAGTTTCTCCAATGAAAATAGAGTTTTTTTGGTGTTGGGTTAACCATCAAAGGCTTCTCTACTATTGTATAATTCTCTACTATTGTATAATGAAAGTCACATCCTATGAGGGCCAACTAACCTAACAATCAAGTAAAAAACAAAATTTAATACATGGAAACGACATAGATCTTAGACCTTACACCATATCCAAAACCCTAACTCTCAAGTGTCCAATGTCAAAGTCTAATATTCGCCTGTTTCAATCAAGTCAACCAAAATTATATATATATWTTTTCCTTTAGATCTTTCTCCTATATAATTTTCTTACTTTAATTGAAATGAGAGAACCAAGTGATAAATATATGAATAGAATCACTTCAACGAGTTTATTTTCTTTGGAATGAGAGTACTAAGTGATAATTATATGAGTAGAATCACTTTAATGAGATTTTCTTCCAAATATATTAATAAGGAACAATAGAGAGAAATCTAAATTATGATAAATTTTAAGGTATTATTACCTATTCAAAAAAAACTTTAAAATATCGAAGATAATAAAATTTATAAATCATCATAATTTTTCAGAGTAGTGAGATTAATAAAATTATAAATTAGTTAGCTAAAAACAATGTTACTAATAAATAAGTAAAATATTTCGATTTAAACCATATACTTATAAAATTATTAGTGCATGGGTGGTCATCACATGCGAGATCGATTAAATTGGTGACATAATGATGCACATAAACAATGTATGGAAGTTTAAATTTTCAGATTAATAAATTGGTCCTTACCATAATAATGTGAGATTAATAAAATTATAAACTAGTTAACTAAAAACAATGTTACTGATAAATTTCCCATAAGTAAAATATTTCGATTATAACCATATACTTATAAAATTATTAGTGCATGGGTGGTCATCACATGCACTGGACATCGATTAAATTGGTGACATAATGATTCACTACACCTTATAAGAACTATTTTTTCATATATACCAAAAACATATGATGAACCATTTAATCATGATGGGGTGGCAACCCTAAGAACCATGATGACCCCCTTAGATGCAATACTTATCCTCGCTCCAACTTGAGTACTATCGTTTGTTAAGTTGGATTTTTATTAGTGTGATTGTATGTTTAAGTGGCTATTTTTATTTTATTTTATTTTATTTTCCTAGTGGGGTGTACTTAATTTGAGGTAGTTAGAGGTGGTGGTAAAATAATTCAATTGTTTGGTATAAAAAAATTAAAATGTATTTTATCTATTTATGTTAATAATTAAATAAAGTATTTTTGGGTTATGAGTATATGGGGAGTCATTTTTGTTGTCCAAGAATATAAGGAAATCTAATTTGTATGGGTAATTAATGAAGTCATCAATAATGAAGCTTAAGTGTTGGTAATTTTTCAAGGATTAAAATGCTTGTCGAGATCACAAGGAAAACCATTATGGTCATTGTTGATAAGGAGTGTCAATGGGTGAAGGTTCATTGAAACAATTCGGTAAGGAGGGGGACCTATTTGCATCGATGACTCATACAATGATGACCTACAAAGTCACAACCTGGAGAATAGTTGGGGGGGGAAGCTCGCTTAGTTCCCCCAATATTCGTTTTTCAAATCATATTTATGAATTTGGAGGGCATTTAAGGCCCCTTTGTCCCACCACCCTCCTCTCACATGCAAAGGCATGTGGCCTCCTTAACGCTCCCTTTGATCCAAGCATATTCATTCTATTCTCTTATCTGCATAAAAAAGGGCACCCAACCTCGCCATTATCTACCTCGCACTTTCAAAGGTAGACACACCAGATTGTATATTTCATTTGTGGGTCGAGGTCTAAGCCATAGGGTGGTGATGGTGTCTATTCTAGACCTAGAAAATTAGGAAGTTACCCTTGCTCTACATTCTATCCAACTGATTTTAAAAAGGATTTCCTTGGCCTCCTTCTATTTTGAAAACCATTCCCTCATTCATACGACCTTCATTTTATCTTATAGGACTAGTGTGTGGAGTTATGTTTGTTCTATTTATTTGTAAGTATGGGCCTATACTATTTCAAATGTAGGAGGAAAAAAAACTTGGGGATGTTAGCTAAGTAGGCTACCATGACAAGAACAAAGATTCAAGGTTGTCTTCTCCTTGGTAGCTTGAGAAATGAAGATAATGTTGGATGATTGTGCCTCTTTCTCATGTTTGATGCCATAACAATAAGGCCCTCCCCCTAAATTCAAAGTGAATCAATCCTACAATCAACATTTAAAGCAAGTTGAGTTAGATGTCTAATTCTAAATTGACAAGCTTAAAGAAAAACAAGAAGAATTGGAAGCTGCAAGAAATGTGTTAGAATTGTTGGTAGTGTGTATGCCACCATTTGTCAATTTATAAGCTAAAGCATTTGTCCCTTCACCTCACTAAGCTCGTCAACTTCCAATGGATACAATAGAACACCCAGGCTCTTCAATCCAAATGGAATTTGTAGCTAATGTCTAGGATGGCATTGATATTTGTTTGAAATGTAATTACTTTCTTTAGTGACACTAGACTTGAGAGATAATAAATAGGGAGGGTTACAAAAGGAGAGAAATAACTCCATAGAACGTAGAAATGCAGGGATATTTCCTTGGCTGGATTTATGCACTACTTATATCCTTTCCCCTAGCTAGTTATCGAAAACATACAAGTCATTACTATAAAGAGAGGTAAACTTTGATTCTACAAATTATGGATTCTATGGAGTGTCGTGTCTAGGCCTTTACATTGTCTATAGTTACAAAATGTCATTATTGACTTGGAAATGATTGGCTAAGGGTAAGGGCTTCTCTACAATGAAACCATACATAGCATATTTGGCCTAACGAATCATCCCCAATTCCCTAGTGAGGCTCCAACATAGATCGAATTGTTATATCCTTGGATCTCCACGCGTTTTAGAACTAATATCACACCAAGAAAGAGGAAAGTAATATGTATTAGAAAGGTGAAGTCATATTTTACATGAGAAAAGATTGTCATTGGGAGAGAATAAAGAGGAACATGAAGCGAGTGTCCACATTAAGAATGTTATGTTGTTGTTTATTACAATTAGATAAGCCCATTACATAGTATAGTAGTAAATTTTGGTTGCAAAAGACATGGATAAGGTTTTTAAGCCCAAACTATGAAATTCTAAAATCTTTTGTTGACTATTGAAGTCTAACTGAATTTTGTAATATTCATGGCATGAAAATGGTCATTGATTTTGACTTAATACAAATAAATTATTATAATTTTAAAAAATATTTAAAGGATGCATTTTATTAAAAAAATTATAGGGATAGAAACACATTAATTGATGGACTTTTTTTTACCAAGTATTGGGACACTAGGCGATTGTAATCATGATGAATATAGTTATCATTTAAAGGGTTGAACTCCACATGGATCCATCAACTGTCATTTGACAAATCACATTTATGAAATTGGAGGGGAATTTAAGACCCCTTTATCTTTTCTCCCTCCTTGCACATGCAAATAAATATGACCTCCTTAACACTCACAACAATCCATGTGTCTCCCTTCTTCCTTATACCAGTGTGAGAAAGGGTGCCCAACCTCCCCATTATTTACCTATCACTTTCAAAGGTAGACACAATAGGTTGAAGGTTTCATTCATAGGTCATGGTTTAATCCATAGGCTGGTGATGGTGTTTATGCCAAACCTGCAAAATCAGGAAGCTATTCTTGCTCTGCATTCTATCTATCTAATTTTAAAGGATTTCCCTAGCCTCTTTCTTCTTGGAAGGCCCTTCCCTCATTTTGGTGGCCTTCATTATATCTTACAAGACTGGTGTGTGGGGTCATGTCTTCTCTCTTCATCTATATGCACAAACCCACAATGTTTCGAATGTAAGGTGGAAATGAAACTTGGGGAGATTCACAAAGCAACTTGTTGTAGTGAGAACATAGTTCAGGTTTCCTTCGGCTTGGTATCTCAAGCATTGCAGATGGTGTCAGATGATTGTGCATCTCACTCATGTCTAGTGCAAAAGCATCAAGGCCCTCTAGTCAAATTCCAAGCAACTTAAGCCTATATTTAGTGTTTAAAGCATAGGAGTTAGAGGTCGAATTCTAAATTGACATGTTTAAAGAAACAAAGGAAGAACTGGAAGCTGCAGCAAACAAGCTATAAGAGTTGGTAGTGCATATATTAGCATTTTTCAATTTCTTGACTAAACTCTTGGTCCATTTTCCTGACTAAGCCCATGGACTTCCAACAAGCATAGTACAACAATAAATTTCTTCAATCCAAATGTAATTTATATCCAGTGCTCAAGATGAGAATTGATATTTGTTTGAAATATAATTAATGTTTTATTGTTGTTTATTATTATTAGATATAACACGTTATATAATTCTATAATATAGTAGTATATTTTGGTTATAAATAACATGGATTAAGTTATTAAGCTCATTCAATGAAATTTTAAATTCTCTTATTGAATATCGAAATTCGATATTCATGATACTAAAATGATCATTACATTTAATTCAATATAAATTAACCATTTCAATTAAAAAAAAAAAAAAAAAACAATATAGGTTGCTATTTGATGAAACATTTTATAAAAAATAATAACTATTAAAAAATTTAACATTTCACTTAAAAAAAAACATTTTATAAAAAATAATAACTATTAAAAAAACAAAAGCCATTGTAAATATTTATCATTTACATTTCTTCTTAAGTTCTCACTCCATTTTTATCTTAAAAAACATTTTATAAAAAATAATAACTATTAAAAAACAAAGCCATTGTAAATATTTATCATTTGCATTTCTTCTTAAGTTCTCACTCCATTTTTATCCTTTGGATATTATCTTACTTCATAGCATGAAACATGCATCTCCCTATACATGGTACAATTTCCATTACTACCCTTTGTCGAGGACACTTTAGGCACTCCCATTATACATTATGGTAATGTGAATATGAGATTTAACTTCTTCATGGTTATCATATTACTCAAATTGACATAGCGTTAACTTGTAAACTAAGTAACTAGCTTTTAAACTAACTTAATAAATGAGATACAACTTCATATAAGTAAGAGCATATCAATAAAAAGGTTATATATAGTTCATAAAAAATTATATGTAGTTTACAATTTCTTGGGAGTAATATTATTTTTTAATATTTTATGTGTTTTTAATTAGAATTGTTTTTAAAAATTGTGAGTTTCTTTTTTTTTATATTTGGATGTAGGGTGGTTTAATTATTATTATTATTTTCACGGAAAAAAACGTAATTATATTCATTCGAAAAGAATCAAATTACATTATGTAGGTGCCTTAAGCATGTTCTAATCCTGGGTAGAAAGTTCTCAAAGGGACATAAAAGCTGATTGGTAAGCCAAAAAAAAAATATAAAAACAGAAGTTGGGGAGAAACCTCGAATAGACCGAAAAACCCAGGTCAAGATATATCACCACAGTAAACCCCATAAATGCAATCCCAACAAAACCCTAGTGGTCGGATGGACCAGGTCAGAGTGGTATGAAAACCCTCACATCAGCAAAACCAGATAACAACAACATCGATAAGACCTCAATCAACAATAGTAAAAGAGAAGACCAGAAGATGCACACTCTCTCGAAGGACCTCAAAGTGCCATACACAACACTGCACGCCCAAAGATAGGACCTCAAAGCTCTAGCAAAAACACCACCAGATAAGAAGAAAAATATCATCGACAACCACCAATAGGAGCTGGATTTAAGCATACATTAAACCCTGAACAAGCCAAAGAAACAAAAAAGAGTAACCGCATAGCGGGAGTGAAACAAAGAAGAAGAACCAAACACCAAGAACCAACCCCAGATCCGCTCACTCGCGAAGGTTGATCCACCACAACAGATCAGACAACAAAGGTCCAGATATGGAGCATAAACAAGAGAAAAGACACCGCAATGCACCAGATCATGAACATCGCACCCTAATCCAAATACATCACACTAAGAAAAACTAGATCTATGCAAGAGAAGGAGACGAGCTCCACCCCCTCCATAAACCGCCAGATCAATGGTCCACAATAATCAAAATGGATCCGGAGAAGGAGACGAGCTCCACCCCGCCATAAACACCCGATCAGACTCACAAGCAGTGGCTAGCGGATTCGAAGGCGCGATTACCAGTCCATATCGTCATTCGATAGCCGATAGAGTCCAAAAAGGAAGAGGAGTGAGAGGGGAGACGCTCCAAATCGAATAAAATAAACCTACAAAACGACGAACTCAGGAGTTGCGATAGAAGATTTGGCCAAGGAAAAATCTGGCCGTAGAGCATCAAAGGATGCGGCTAGGGAACCCTAGCCGCAGAGCCTACATGACCATCAATTTAACCATTAATTGAAATAATAGTTGGTAATTTAATATATTTGATTGAATTTGAACCTATGATTTATAGTTTCTCTATCAGTAAATATGTTTTGGGTCGATGGTTTAACCAATTAAACTAACCCTTGGGACTAAGATTATTAAACTTGTATATATTTCGTGCGTCATTTAGCATGAACATATCCCCTCTATGTATGGTAACTTTCATTCTCAAATTAGAATAAAATTTGTCAATGAAAGTTACATATCAACATCTCCCTCATTATATCTAGATAAGTGAAGTGCATTTTTGTTGCTCAGTGTGAGGGAGATGTGTAGTGTTCATGTAACATAAGTCCGCTAAAAAAAATTCATTATGTAAAAGAAAAAAATTAAATAAGAGTACCGAACATTAAAACACACACACATCAACGTAAATCAATCTTAACTTGGGATATTTTAATTACCAAGAAATTTGCAACTCAATTTCTCTTTTGTTCTTCTCAATGTTTAATAGAACTGAAGCTAAGATAAATCTATGATGATATTAAATATTTACTTTTATGAATTGAGGATCAACACATCTTTTATAATCAAGTGTTTCCCTCCTAGAACTAGATATCAACACCTCCTTAAAGATCAAATATTTGTTAAATGATAAAGTACTCGTAAGCAAAAATAACCATTTTTGTGCTAAAAGATACTAGATCTACAATGTAGTATGACAGAGATGTTGTCACTTACGTACTTATGTGGATAACACTTACATCATCATATTCCAATTTAAAAAAAATATAATACTTATAACAAATAAAAACTAGGGGAAGTCATTATGGACCACTAAATTCAGTATTGCTACACATAGCAATTCACTTCTTGTCCAAATATATTTATATGTATAGGATATTTATTTATATATATGATATAAAAATTTCAATCAAAATGTTATCCATTGATATTGGTGATAATGTTTAGGGTTTAATGTTGCATTTCTACATATTTGTATACTTGAAATATAATTGGTGTTTTTTTTAAATGTGTTTTCCGGTCAATTTCCCTTTCGAAAAATGTGTTTTTTGAAAAGTGTTCTTTTTGAAAAGTGTCTTTTTTAAATTGATTTTTGAAAAGTGTGATTTTTCATCAATTTCCACTTCTCAAAGTTTGGACATGTCTAATCACATAAAATTGTGAATGGAAAAAATTAATGCACACATGTATTTGAAATTAACAATAAAATAGGGAAGAGGAAAAAAGGTGAGCGAGAAAATGGCGAAGTTCGCATGTGTTTCCCTCTGTGGCTAGGGTTTACCCTAGCTGTTGTCTGCACTATTCCATTTTTTCTTTATTTGCTTTAGAAAATCCATTGTGTGTGGCCCACGTGAGTTTTCGAACTTCCGTTGTGTTTGGTCTATATGATGGTCTGCCCTCTTTTCGATTTTTGCGGGATTTGTTGATTTGATCCTTGAAGATGGAGGCTGAAATATCAGATGATATCGAGGCATTCCATTCTATGGTTTAGTCTTTGAACCCCCAGAGCATAAATTCACCTCAATCCAGACGATTTTTCAAATGATCTGAAGATATTCCACATCTTGAGTTCTCATCCCGGAATTTCAAAGATCAACTCTCTTTTACAGTGAGCGTGCTATGGTGGGAAATTTTACTGGGCTATGGCCAAGTCCAAAAGTTATGGAATCCTGGGTATTAGAGCATTGGTGCCCAAAGGTCAAAGGTACGATAAGATCTTTTGTTGTAGGCCGAAGTTATTTTATTTTTACATTTTTCAGCAAATCTGAGAGGGATATAATATTTTTCTCTAGTCCATATTTTATGGGTACTGGGGGAATGTTTCTCTCCCCATGGTATTTAGACTTCAACCCAGAAGAGGAAATCTCAGAAACTTTAGTGTGGGTAAGGATTCATTTTCTTCCTCTTATTTTCTGGGAAGAAAATTATTTTAGAGCTATCGGGAATAAATTGTGCAAATACATTGAGAAGGTAGAGCCAAAAGGAAACTAGTATTCCTATGCAATAATGTGCGTGGAAGTGGATTTGGAGAAGGGTTTGTCAGAGGTAGTGAAAAAAAAATTGATGAATGGAGTTTCTAATAGCCTCTTGACTATGAGCATATTCCATTCAAGTGACACATTTGTCATGATCATGGGCACTTTGCAAAAAATTGCCCAAAGTTGCAGCAATCTCAACCACCCCCAATAAAAGAATCTAAGTTTAAAACGGTCACAAGAAAACGTAGAAATCCACGACGTAAGGGGCCGCACCAACCAAGAA
Source organism: Picea sitchensis (assembly GCA_010110895.2). Taxonomy (NCBI): domain Eukaryota; kingdom Viridiplantae; phylum Streptophyta; class Pinopsida; order Pinales; family Pinaceae; genus Picea; species Picea sitchensis. Next base: position 71,877 of record SNQJ01S0033492.1, on the reverse strand, counting down.
AACCTTAGGGGAGTTTGCAAAATAATCAATTTGGATCCCTTGAAAATCTAGGTGACGCAGAAAATCTCGAAGAAAAGAGGAAGGACTCGGGAACTCACTCTTCCAAAGGTTTTGATCACCCTCCAGAGGAGCCAATAATCAACCCAAAAGAAGACAAGAAGGAAGATTATTCATCCAAAGAAGAAGGAGATGACATCTTGGAAGCCAAGGAAAAAGATGGAGACAATACTGAGGAGATAGAGGAAGAAGATAGTGAAGATGGAGAGGATTCGAAAGAGGAAGAAGTGGAAGCTACATAATCAAAAGTGTCAGAAAAATTTCCAGGTCAAGGGGATTTGGTTCTAAAATTGCAGTCCCATTTCGATCCTACTAAACCCTTTTCCTTTGTTGATGCTTTGAAAAACTCTGCACCAAATCCCTTCCCTCCTCTTACAAGGGGAAGGAGGTCTAAAAAGGAACATCTAACTCATGGAACAAGAAAGAATATTAGCTCAGTTCCATTCGAGCTTTTTATTCCCCATTGACAACCATGAGGGGTTAAAAAAACTTCTCAAACAATAATGTTTTGTTTCTATGTAAATATTTGCAATTAGTTTGTCATAATCTATTTGTGTTCCCAGAAATTTCGTATAAGAAATTGGAAAGTGTCTGTTTTCACCTCCATATGTGATGGAAGGTTGAATAACATCGAATTATTTTCTCTTTACAGAAAGATGCTTTAAGTCTCTTTAACTCCGTGTACCTTTTTTGTTGTTTCATCTTTGTTGCAGTCTCCTTTTGAATAAAATCCTACTCGTTTTTGTTAAAAAAAACAATAAAATAGGGAAGAGATTCTTAAACATTATTAGAAAAAAGGAAAATTGGGAAGATCTCATTCTATTTGAAAGTGTTAGGAGAAGTAGTGTAATTATGTAATAATCTTTCTTTTTTTTAAATTTGGTAGTTGTAAGAGTCAAAGTTTCAATTAATATGGAATTTTGAATTTTTTTCAAATATTTTCGTTGATTTATAATGTCAAATCCTTTAGTGGTAAAGTCTAATTATACACAGAACTTGGAGTGTGGTGTTACTCTAACCATGCCTGAAAATGGGCTCTCTTTTCTAATCTATTATGCATGGAACTTGGATCATGGTGAAACTCTAACCATGCTTGAAAATGGGGTCCCTTCGATACAAGATTAGCTGACTCTGTAGAGAGGAGGGASGAGATTGTATATTCGTATAATATATTTCTAGACACCAAATATGACATAGTTGATTGTTGTTTCACACACACAAACAACATGTCTCATAGAGAAGAAAAGTAAAGTCAAAGAAACAAGCATATTCACCCRACCACCAATAAACTAACCAACCATATTTATCCCATACATAAACAAGTAATTTGTAACTACTTAGCTACTTTAAAATAAGATTAAGAGTATATTCCCCTGGATGGGGTGTCAGGGATGTGTAAAAAAGTCGGCATATAACCCAACCAACATGTGGCTAGTACATGCCTGAACCATCTGGTGGAATTTCAACACATGCAGGTGGAGCATTCCCAGGATAGTGGAGTTAGTGTACATGACACATGTGTTAATGAGGAATTCATTGCTAGTTACGGTGGGTAGTCTCCACCTCATCCACCATCTCCTCAACTCTAATATGACTTTGCAAGATGACAATTTCCATCATTATTGATTGAGGGCCAACCTAGCTGGGTAACAAAGCTAGGATTGTGAAGGACTGGCTCAACGACTCATAGCTTCTCATGGGATTTTTGGGACGTCATGGTTTCAAAACATGATAAAAGGGGACATTAGATCTCCCCTTTGTGTTTTCTTTGTTCTTTCCCTCTGCCTTACCTCCCTTCACTAGTTGGCCTTCACCTCCCTATTGTTTAACTATATCCCTCTGCATTCTTCTATGTCACCTAGATGTGGGTATCACCGCAGTCATAGGTCTCAGCACGACCCCTCCAACTCCTGCAATTCCAACCCTAAAAATGTTAGCACCAAGGTGCAATAGGACGCCCAAGCCTCAAACAATGAGTTTTGATTACAGACCCCTCCTCATATCAAAGAATAAATTGAGAATGTTGAGAACGTCGTTCGCCTGGAAACAGGGACTATCCATGACTAGGATATAGACGTTGAATTGGGAAATTGGATCCCTGACCTAGGCAACTCCAAAGCGAGGGATACCAAGTGTTGGAAAATGGTTGACATGTATTGTCACATCAAGATGCTTATAGGGAATATCTTGCAAGACCGAGATGAAGCGCATGAAGAATTTCTCCTACAACTAGAAGAAGTAATGCTTCAACTCAAAGATGTCATCTCAAGGCTTCCTCCTCCAATTCATCAAGATGTTGCTTAGCTTCATGGTGTTCCCCAGCCTAGGAAAAATGGGCCATCTTCAGGGTCAGGCCATGAAACACTCCACTAAACTAAATTTCTATATGTTGGAGGTTTTGTTTATTCTATACTTACTTCCTGGGTGTTTGCATTACTACTATATCATGAATTTTAGAAATCTGGACGGGTTCAATAGTTTCACTAGTATAGTTATAATTCAAAATCTTGATCAAACTTTCTAGACAACTAACTTATACCACTATTGTTGATCCGGTTTCCCAGTGGTAGGCTAAAAACTAAGTGGTTTTTGTACAAATTATCTTTACAATGATAAATAAAAATAAAATTGTTTACCAACCTAAAAAAAGATTGAAAGCATATTTAGTTTTCTTACTTGTAAAAAATTATAAGATCAAAGTCTTTTTCTCCCTTAGTAAACCACCCACAATGCATCATACATACTTTTCTTACCTTAATTATACACATTTTTCTTAGAAAATCAAATAATAAATATATGAATATACAACGTGAGTTGGCCTAATGGTTAAGAACATGTGTTTACTCCTAAGAGGTCACATGTTCAAATCCAAAAGGGGTAGAGTATGTATACCTCCTTTGCAAGGAGGTGTTGGATCTTTAATTGTGAGAGTAGGCATTTATTTATAATGAGAGTATCGATGTTTGATTTTAAAAAATTACTAAATATTAATAACATATTTTTCTCAATATTAATATATTTTTCTTAATTTTAATGTTATTAAGAATTTGGAGATATTATGTTATTAAAATTTGAGAGATTAAAAAGAAATTGTGATAAATATTTGTTTATATTTAAAAAATTATAGTTAAAATTGATTTACCTTAATATATGTATATAAAAATAAATCATGAACTAATACAAAGTCAAACCTAACTCAACACTATATACCATGCTTATCAACAGGTATATTTTTTTAAACTTTAGATAAATGGGTGTATATTTTATAGTCAACCATGAATTAATACAAAGTCAAACCTAACTCAACACTATATACCATGCCTATCAACATATATAATAAATAAAATGTAGATATAACTTTATTTTCATTTGAAAATAAAAATTTTATATATATATATATAATACATATGTTCATGTTTGATATTATTTAAAATATATATATTATGAATTTTAATTTGTTATATATGTTTGATATTATTTAAAATATATATATTATGAATTTTAATTTGTTATTTTGACTTATGGTATATGTCATATCACATCTATACACCATTTTATAACCCTATAAACTATTCCCAAGTATCGAATATGAAATAACGTAAACATGCTTCCTTTATATATGGTAATTTAGTATAATGTAAACATGTTCCACTCCTTATATATATATATATGGTAATATGGCAATTTTTATTTTCAAATGAAAATGAAAATTATATATTAATACCTTCTTCTTTTTTAAAACATCATTTTTTTATTATATAAAAATATTTATTACATTTTAGGATGAAAGAGATGTGATATATGTGTCTAACTATAACGTAACACATAACATAAATTATATTAATAAAATAAAATTTGTAATATGAATTTTTTTTAATAATGTCAAACATACATATGATAAGTAAGACCATATGTATTTTTTTTTTTTTTATTATGTTATTTGTGTGTCATTTAGCATAAGGTAAACATATATAATGTGGGGTAATTTTTATTTTTAAATGAAAATAAAAGTAATATATTAATATTTCTTTATTGGAATAGGAGAAGTGAAGTGTACTTTATATTTTATTATCTTGAGGGAGATGAGTAATATCAATGTATGTTATATATAGTTACCAAAACAATATTTACAATATAAATTTTTTTAATTTTTAAATAATATTAATTATTTTATATTTGTTTTTTTTTATATAAAGTTGTTATACAATTATTTTATTAAGGTAGATATTGAAATATTTTATGATTGGGAAAGATAATAATCATCTTTCCCAACTATCCAAGTTAAATCCAATTT
>SNQJ01S0033492.1:51111-67476 GCA_010110895.2 Picea sitchensis | reverse complement strand
TAAGTGGACATTGAAATAATTTGTTTACTATAAATATTGAAATATTTTTTTAAATACCACTTGTGAAAGTATTGAAGGAATTATACATCTTCGTGGAATGTAGAAAGCACCTATTAATGGTATAAGAATGTTTTACATTCAATTACTTTATATATGTGTGTGTGTGTGTGTGTGTGTGATATGTCAACTCCATGTTGAGCATGGAATGAATTACACATATCGTAGAAAGCAACTCTAGGGGTAATGATTTTTTTTTAAATTTCATGTGTCAACTCCATGTTGAACACGGAAGGAATTACACATCTCCCTCATACTGAATAACAAAAAATATTATCATGTCTCCCATAAATAAAATATTTCAATGCCCATCCTAAGTTTATATATACACACACACACACACACACACTAGCTTAGATCCATCTTAACACCAAATCTATCAAGCCTAATGAATGATCAAATCTCTCAAGGTGCAAACCTTTTCTCAATTTTTGCACTCTAAAAGAGGTTTGCACCATGAGAGATTTAATCCCTCTCGAGGCTTGATAGATCTAGGATGGTTTTATTACTATTATTGTCGAATCAATTAAACTTTGATGCTCAATAAATGACCGTGAGATGCTATCATTGGGTAATAAATTAGAGGATTGGCAAGCAATAAAGGTAGAGATAGTTGTTCTTCACATAAATAATAAGGTTGTTGTGGCTAACAACAATAGAGACCAAAATGATTTTACCTTCAACTTTTCTAATATTGTCATTCACTTGTTTTCTATATGATTCCAGATGTCATAACATTGTCTCCCACAAATCACAGTAGCAAAAGAAGAGTAGGTAATGCAATTGTATCTCTGGGAGATTCACTTGTTCGAGAGCTCAGAGTAATGTTGTAGGAATTAGCCAACTCAAACAACAACAAAAACAAGTCACCATCGTCTTAGAAATCATGCACAAAGGAGGCCTTTGGACATCAATGGTTGTCTATAAATAAAGAGGGTTTCATATTTATAGACATAAAGTTTCTGAAATAGTTTAAGTTTCAAGTCTTCGAGTCCTTAAATTCTCCTCTGGACTTACAGGGTTTAGAAACAGAGGGCCGAGATCTTACACAATTCTATTAATATGTTCTTCTTAATCTAGATGGATGTCGGTGGCCTCCCACCTATTCCAACTGGCTCATTTTGGAAGTTTTCCAGTTCGGCATTTTTTTCCTAGTTTTCAGGTCCCTGACTTCCGGGGCTGTTTTGAGGCCCTAAACAACATTTTTAAGGCTCTCCACAATCAACATATGTAGGGCTATCCACGGGAAACATGTGTAGTCCTTGAATAGAACTTTCCGACAGTCTATCATGAGCCTAAAATGGAGATCGTATGCAAAAGTTACGACCCCAGAAAGTTGATGTACTAACTTACCCAAATAGGGCCTACATGACTTTTGGTGCTTCATCTCCTAGGGTTAGGTTCTTGGATGTCTCGGGTTTTTGACATTCTTGTTTATTGTAAAAAGGCCTTGAGAGTCTCATCGTAATCATCTTCTGGCGAATGAGCGCAATCGTCACATCTCTTCTCAGAGATAAGCCGCCACCATTCTAGCAAGCTTGTTTTCCGCTGCATTTTACAATTTCAACGTATTTCCTTATTGAATAGAAACCAGTTTTACTGTATATTTGTTATTCTGTGTTAAGCATATTTTGATAATAATCTATATTCATTTCATTCTACTCATAAAAGTTGGATCAGTGGTACCAGAGAATTCCGCTCCGTGTCATTCTTAATGCATGTCCCCAACGAGGCCAGGGTACAAAGAATTGGGTCTCGAGATTATTTCTCTTGAGGACAAAATCTCTCGCATGCCCAAGAGACCTCTCATGGTGGGAGAAAAGAAAGAATACGGGACAGGAGATCCCTTCAAAATGTTTCTTGAGGAAGCCCTCACACAACAGAGGAATGAGATGATGGATAGTTTTGTTCAAATCCTTTGGCGGCTACCAACAGGCAACACATCTTCCTCAAATGGAGGCGCCACCCCCTTCAAGGTACAAATCAACTTCGATATTCCTATATCTAAAGGTTAGATAGACGTAGATGTTGTAGACAAATGGTTGAGTTTGCTAGAAGGGTATTTCTTTGTCCATAATTTCTCGAATAGAGAAAAGATTACTTTTTTGCTCCTCAAAGTTATTCCCCATGTCAAAGATTGGTGGGAAACTTTCTGTGAGCAGAAGAAAACAGAGGAATCCTCATTATTTATAGTCGTGGTCACTTGGGAGTCCTTCAGGGATGAAATTAAGGAACACTACTACCTTGTTGGAAGTTATGACGACCTGTATACAAAATGGACCACACTGCGGCAAGAAAGAGACCAAGCAGTGCCCGAGTTCACAAATATCTTCCATACCTTGTGCACCAAGCTGGGTATCAAATATTCTAAGAGATATTTGATACTCAAGTATCGTGGCGATCTGCATAGATACATCTAGGCCGAAATGGAGTTTATGGACATCTCATCCTTGGGCATGGCCTATCGATATGCCTTCAAAATCGAGCAGAAGCTCAAACAAAAGACATGGAAATTTGGGCCTGGGAACCCCTCACAACAAAATCCAGGAAAGGGCAGCCCCAACCCGCAGAACAAAGGACCGAGTAAAGATGAACCGCCTCAGGACAACCAGTCCAAGCTGCAAGCAAAGAAGGACACCGTAAATACAAAGTAAGATACCAGGAAGTGGTGTGAATTCCATAAGAGCCCCTGGCATAACACTGTTGATTGGCACTCAAAGCAGTCGTTGGTGGCTGAGGTGAAATCCTCTGAATCTGAATTAGGGTTCTGACTCTGATTTAGAACTAGAAAGGGGGAGATGGATCATTGATGCAGAACCTAGTGTTACCATTGCTACCACCAAGATCCATCCCAGTGAACCAAATGAGCCAGAGGAAGGCGAGCACCTTTTTCATTCATAGATGTGGGTGAAGGGTACCCCGCTTCACTTCATTGTTGATAGTAGTAGCCAAAAGAACCTCATCTCAGCAGAGGTTGTCAAACGACTCACCCAGCCGACAACGTCACACTCGCAGCCCTACACCATCGGATGGCTCCGCCAAGGAAGCGACATCCGCGAGATCCACGTCAGCCAACAATGTCGTCTATCATACGGAATCAAGCCCTTTAAAGACGAGGTATTGTGTGATGTTTCCCCTCTCAAAGTTTGTAATGTTATTTTGGGCCAACCATGTTTATGGAAACGTTGTGTTGTATATGAGTCTAGGCCTCACAGTGTTATTATTACTTTGAACAAGAAATTGTACAAGATACCGGAGGCAGTCCCACCTAGTGTTATTTTCTTGATCTCTACCAAGCAATGCAAGAATGTCATCTCTCATACGGGGAAGTTTGTCTTCTTCGTGATTCGCTCTCAGAATGAGCGAAAGATCACAGTTACATACAGGGTCTCCTCAGCATACCTCTCCACACAACAGAAGCAAGTGGATAAGGTCATGGAATCATACTCGGATATCTTCTCCTCACCTATCGAGGTACCTCTACACTGTCAAGTCAAGCACCCCATTGATTTGACCCACGATGCACTGTTGCCCAATGGGCCAGTCTACCGTCGCTCTCTGTTAAAGAATGAGGAGATCAAGTGACAAATCCAAGAACTTCTCCACAAGGGGCACATCCATCCCAACTCATCACCTTGCAGGAGCCCAATCGTGTTGGTACAGAAGAAAGATGGAACCTGGTGACTCTGCATTGATTATCGGGCCCCGAATAAAATCACAGTCAGAAACTGGTACCTGATTCCATGAATCGACGACCTCCTTGATCAACTCATGGGGGGAAAATACCTCAGTAATATTGGTCTGAAGTCTGGCTACCACCAGGTCCCGATAGAACAGACATATGTATGGAAGACTTCCTTCAAGTCAAATGAAGGTCTTTGTGAATGGTTGGTCATGCCCTTTGGCTTGACAAATTTTCCAGCCACTTTCATGAGGATGATGGACGATATCCTACGACCATTCACCAATAATTTTGTAGTGGTGTATCAAGATGACATTCTCATTTACAACAAGACTTGGGCAGAACACTTGCAGCATATTCAGCGGGTTCTACACACCCTGCGACAGCACAAGCAATATGCCAACTTGGAAAAATGCTCCTTCGACATGGACATGGTCCATTACCTGGGCTACATCATTGATCAACATGGTATACATGTGGATCCATCCAAGATCCAATTCATTCGTGATTGTCCATCCCCAACCACGCTCATTGAGCTTCAGAGCTTCTTGGGCCTTGCTAATTTCTTCTATAGGTTCGTGTTGGGATTCTCCCATATTGCATGGTCCCTCAGCCAAGTAAACAGGGGTGGTGGTAATTTGAAATTTGTGTGGGGTCGGTCCCAACAAAAAGCGTTCGATGATTTAAAGAAACGCTTATGCTTAGCCCTAGTACTTTCACTACCGGACCTGCAACATCCCTTTGATATCGAGACAGATGCTTTAGACTATGTTGTGGGAATTGTTCTCACTCAACACGACCACCACGTGGCCTATCATAGTGAGACACTATCAGATTTTTTACGTAATTACCCTACTTATGATAAAGAAATGTACTCCATTGTACAATCCTATCACTAATGGAGACATTACATTCTTGGGAAGAAGAGAGTCATCCACATTGATCATAAGCCAATGTAGTTCATGCAGACACAAGGAAAATTGCAGAATGACCGCCATTAGAAGTGGTCCACATACTTGCAACAATTCCACCTCAACATCAAGTATAAAATAGGAAGCACCAACTACATCGTTGATTTCCTCAGCAAACCGCCAGTCGCGACACTCACCATAGTGCTAGAATCTTGCGGCCATGAGACCTCTGGATGGCCCCAACTCTATGAGACAGACCCAGACTTCGCCACCACCTACCAAATTTTGGGCGCAAACGCAGTTGTCGCTAATTTCCATATTCAATATGGGTTGTTGTGTCGTCTGGGCCATATTTGCGTTCCATCAAGAAAGCGATAAAATCTGATCTGGGAATCCCACTACAGTCGGGTGGAAGGACACTTCAGCATATAAAAGATAGTGGAAATGCTACAGAAACATTTCTACTGGCCGAAACTTCGACAGGAGGTCAACAAGTATATTAGGTCCTTCACTTCCTAAGCTATTGCCAAACTGACCACTAAGAAATAGGGCATGTACACTCCTCTACCTACTCCTTTGACGCCAATCGCACTCCTCGGAGTATGATCGCTCCCGCAGGATCTTCTCCTCGACGGCCCGAAGAACCAAAATGTTCTTCAAAGCCCCTTATCAGGACATTCCAATACCCACAACAACTATTCAAAGATCTCCCTCAACGCTCGGGAAATCGGAATTCGCAATATCGCGAACTCTGTAGTCTCGCGCCTTATGTCTCACGATTCCCTGAACCCCGATGCGGGTCAATCGCTGACTTTCACCCCTTTCATCGGAGCTTCCCCCTATCGGGAAATCGCTACTCGCGATGTAAAAAATTTGAATTCCAAAACTCTGAACCCCAATGGGCCGATTCCCCGATACACGTGTGGATTTTACTTCTCCACCTTCTTCCCTTCTATCGGAAATTCGGGATTCACGGAATCACAAACCCTAATGTCAAAGGATTTGGGAGTGACCTTTTCCCGATCCCCGATAACGCACGCCACCTATCTGGCACTGGCTCTAACTGTGGCCCACACGACCCCTCTGTCGGGATATTGCATTTCGTGGCTTCAAACTGTAGGTTCCTCTGCTCCTGCAAACCCCGATTCTCCGATCCCCACCTCCTCGGGATCTCTTGACACGCGTCTCACACGATCGACGGTTCCGAGCCTATCGGGATATCGCTCCTCGCGATATTTGTTGCACAAACTTGGGTCTTCACCTCGCGAATCATAGATATGCGATGTCACATGTGGATCACACGGTCCCAGTGACTCTAGATCAATGGCTCTACTCCCTCCTGAGCTTCGAACCTATGAATGTTCGTGTTGTAAACTCCTTGGAGCTTTGCAAGATCTAACGGTCCTCGGTTTTTTGTGGAATCTCTCCAGGAGATTTCAACCGTCCGTCCTTCCTTTGATATTTCCCACGAGATGAATCAAACGCTTCCTCTGTGAAGACTTATTCGCCCATTTGCCAACCTGTGGTGTTTCTCTCAGACTTTCCACAACAACACCTAGACTGATACTTCAGTGAACTTGTAAGCCTATTCCTCCTGAGCTTGTTATTGACTCCACCAATCCTTATGAGAACTCTCTTGCGTGAACTCCTTGCGGCAAACCCTCAACGCCTGCTAAGTGTTGATGTTCTTCGACTCTGCGCACTGATCTGCAGCAACAGTCTTAATTCCCTTTGCTCAGAATCGCAACTCTAAGGCCTCGTCTAGCCTGCGCACGCCTTGCACGGCTCCGGTGCCAAATCTGCACTTCTGAGAACCTAGAACAAAATTTATCTCTATATGAACCCTTATGTCAACGCACTCCTTGCGGACTATTCAACTGCACACCTTGCAGGAATTCCCTGGTTCAAGATAGAGAAACAATTGAAACTAACTCCTTGTTCTCACAGACTTCAATTCAACCATGAAATCACATACACAGCATATAAAAGAAAACGTATGACAGGAAGCAAATATTCATAAGCATAACAACATCAACACAGAGAATAGACACATAACCATGGATTTGAATCAAAGCTTTCTTCTATTAATTCAATATTTGTACATGGATGTTCTCTACACAGTTCTCTGCTTGCTCTTCTTCTCTCCTGTTCAATAATGTTACAATACACAATGAGGGTGTCTATATCCGTTTTCCCTCTCGACTTCTAAGCTATCAAATCTAGACTTAACTATTCTATCTACTAGCATTAACTATTTTAAATGCCTCATCTACCTAAGGATGAGGGTTTATCCGCTCAAGGTCCATTACAATATAAGTGCATCGTCTCTTAAATGAACCATTTAAGATCACACAACAATTTCAAGGTATTTTAAAATGTGTGTTGGCTTATCCAGTTGTCTTCCACTCGATGTGTTGGCTCACTTGACGTGTTGTCGATGCTCCTGCATCATACACCTCGGCTTGAAAATTTTCATGGGCTCCTGTCCATGAGCTCTCGCACGGTCTGTCCATGCTTCTGTATCATTGCTTCATTTTCCCAGCTGGCATCTTCTACTGGGTGATTCTTCCACTTGACCAGGTACTCATAGTATTCTTTTCTCCTGGTCTTCTTACCCACTCTCTTGTCTAGTATGCACTCCATTTGTGGATTCTCTGCTACTGGTAATTGTTTCCTCCAGTGGATCACTAGTTCCTCGATTCCAACCTCTGTTTTTCCAGCCCTGTATGGGTATACATCCGAAACATTGAATGTCAGAGATATTCCGATGCCATCCGACAATTCAATTTCATACGCATTCTCTCCGAATTTCTTCAGGACTCTGCATGGTCTGATTTTTTTCATTTTAAGCTTGTTGTATGTTCCCCTTGGGAACCTTTCCTTCCTTAAATGTGCTAGAACAAGATCCCCAACTTCAAACTAAAGTTTTCTTTGATGTTGATCTTCTCTGAGCTTATACTCCTTATTTGAGTCTATCAATCGCTGCTTCACCCTGCTGTGAAGTTCTTGCATCGCTTCCACAAACTCTTCTGCACTAGCACTGCTAGTCGCAACTTGTTCTGAATCTCACAATTCAGAAACTCCTCCTGGTTGCATCCCATATACAACCTGAAATGGACTCTTTCCTGTACTCTGATTCACTGAATCGTTGTATGCAAACTCTGCCTGTGGTAATATGTTGTCCCAGCTGCTATGGTGTTATGTCACCAAACTCCTCAGCAAGTCCCCCAGACTTCTGTTCACCACCTCTGTTTGCCCATCCGTCTGTGGATGATAAGCTGAACTAAACGCCAAGTTAGTTCCTATCTTCTTCCATAGCGTCCTCCAAAAATGACCTATGAATTTCGTATCCCTGTCCGAGACTATGCTTCTCGGCAGTCCATGAAGTCTAACCATCTCCTTGAAGAACAAATTTGCGATGTGCATCGCATCGCTGGTATTCTGGCATGGAATAAAGTGTGCCATCTTAGAAAACCTGTCCACCACCACAAAGATGGAATCAACCCCTCTCTGCGTCCTTGGCAAACCCAACACAAAATCCATGTTGATCGCCTCCCATGGTCTCTCTGGTATGGGCAACGGCTGATAAAAACCTGCATTCTGCTTTCTCCCCTTCGAATGCTGACAAATCCAACACCTGTCAACAAATCATTTGACATCTTCTCGCATGCCTGGCCAAAAATATGATTCGCACATTTTTGCAAATGTTTTTTCGTGGCCAAAATGTCCTGCCAATCCACCACTGTGCTTCTCTTTTAGCAGATTCTCCCTCATGGAGCAATTTGGAATACACAGTTGATTTCTTCTGAACAACAATCCCGCCTGGATCATATAATCTATCCATGGACTCCGATCTCTGAGAACTGGATTCTCAGCTGCCTCATATGCCTCTGCAAAATCTGCATCTCTTGCGTACATGTCCTTCAAATTTTCAAAACCCAATGTTTTGACTCGGAATTCCTGCAGTAATAAACACTTTCTTCTCAAAGTATCAGCCACTTTGTTAGCAGTACCCRAAATATGCTTAATCACAAACGTGAAATTCTGCATATACTCTACCCATTTTGCATGTTTCTGATTCAACTTCTCTTGTTGACTCACAAACTGCAATGCATGATTATCACTGTACAATACAAATTCCTTTGGGATCAAGTAATGCATCCACTTCTTCAACGCCTGTATGATAGCATAAAATTCTTTATCATACGTGGAGTATTTCAGCTTTGCTTCATCCAAATTCTCGCTAAAATATGCAACTGGTCTGTCTTCCTGACTTAAGACCGCTCCTATGGCATATCCACTTGCGTCACATTTCACCTGAAATGTCTTCTGAAAATCTGGCAACACCAACACTGGTTGCTCTGTGATCTTTCGCTTCAACAAATTGAAGCTCTTCTCAACCTTTGTTGTCCAATGAAAAGACTTATGTCGCTTCTTCACGGTGTCCATCATCGCTGCACTAATCCCACTAAAATTCCTGATGAACTTTCGGTAGAAACTAGCTAAACCATGGAAACTTCTCACCTCAAAAATATTTCTCGGTGATGGCTAATTCTTAATCACTTCCACCTTACTCGGATCCATTTTCAACTCATTTGTCGATATGAAAAAACCTAAATAAATGAGCTCTGTCTTCATAAATGAGGACTTCTTCATGTTAATCAACAACTTCTCCTGCTGTAGTTTTCTCATCACAATGGTCAAATGCTTCAAATGTTCAGCATCTGTCTTACTGAAAATCAGTATGCCATCCAAGTATACAACTACAATTTGTCGATGAAATCCTTTAGGACTTCATTCATCAGTCTCATGAATGTTCTCGGCGTGTTTGTCAAACCAAACGGCATGACCAACCATTTGTACAAACCTTCATTTGTCTTGAATGTTGTCTTCCATTCATCACCTTCCCTCATGCGAATCTGGTGATACCCGCTCTTTAGATCATTCTTTAAAAAATAATTTTCCCCGCTCAGGCAATCCATCAGATCATCCATTCTCGGCAGTGGAAATCTATACCTGATGGTGATTGTTTTAATGGCTCTGGAGTCTGTACACATTCTCCAACCTCCATATTTCTTCGAACTAAGCACTGTTGGAACGACACACGGACTCAGGCTTTCTCTGACTAATCCTTTGTCCAACAAATCCTGGACCTCATTCTTGACTTCCTCATTTTCTTGCGGCATCAATCTGTACGCAGCTTTATTCGGTAAACTGGCTCCTGGTATGAGGTCAATGTGATGACTCACACTCCTCATCGGCGGAAACGAACGCGGTAATTCGTCCACTATGATATCAACGAACTCTTCCAGTAGTTCTTGAATCTCATCTGGTAGATCATCCACTCTTGTGCTAGTCAGGACAATCCTCAGTTTTCTGAAAACAAAGAACTGTGGATCTTCTTTCTTCTCCATCTCTGTAAGAAGCTCCTTCCCACTCATGAGAAGTATTGTGTTGCTTGCTTCCGGCTTCACCTCCTTATCCTTTATCGGAAGCAACCTGTGTGTCCTCCCATTCTTCTCCAAAGTATATGTGTTCATCCTCCCTTCATGAACCACATTCTGGTCATATTGCCATGGTCTGCCCAGCAATAAATGACATACATACATGGGAATGACATCACACAGTATTTTATCATTATATCCCCCAATCTTGAATTCAACTAAACATTGTTTAGTGATGCTCACCTGATGTCCCTTCTATAGCCATGAAACTTTGTATGGACTCGGGTGATCAGTTGTCTCCAGCTCCAACTTTTCCACCATCTTGGTCGAAACGAGATTATCAGTGCTACCACTGTCAACAATAACCTTGCATTTCCAGTCCTTGGTTTTGCAAGTTGTTCTGAACAATCTGGTCCTCTGAGCTAAACTTTCCTGCACCTCTTTCTCGGGTGTCAAAAGGACTTTGTGCACTGTTAGTGACCTTCCGGCTTCTGTGTCTTCATTCTCAACATCACACCTCTGCGCTTCAGTGATGTGAGCTTCTCCAACATCCTTTTCCTTCTCTGGACACTCGAATGACCCGTGTCCATTCTTTCCACATGTGAAGCATGTAATTACTCCACCTTTGCCTCTTCCCCTACCTCCGGTACAAGGAAAAGTATTTCCATCAGCATATCCTCCACTCTGCTCATTATGTTTTCCTCTCTGTTCAACATGTGGTTGTCCTCGCTGCGAGGTTCCACCTCTCTCAATCCTACCCTGAGGTTTCTTCCATTCCTCCTTGGGTTTCTGATATTTCTCCTGGGCAACTGCCTTGCCTCTGGGCTGACTTCTGCCTCGCCCTCTCTGACTTTTCTTGCGGCTCAGCTTCTCTTCGGCCTTCAGAGCCATCTGGTAAGCATCCTCCACTGTTCGGATGGTTTCCATACTTAATTCATCCTGAATTTCATACCTCGGGCCATTCATATATCTTGCAACTTTTTCATCATCGCTCTCCCGATGACCTACTCTGATATTGAGCTTGTAAAACTCTTCAGTATACTCCTTTACCATCATCAACTTCTGTCTCAGGTTATGCATTCTCCTAAACAGTGTGATCTGATAGTCCCTTGGGGTGAATTTTGCCTTCATCTTTGCAATCATTTGATCCCATCTTTTGATCTTTTGTTTGCCTTTGGAACGTCTATCTGCCTGAAGCTCGTCCCACCATAATGCTGCATGTCCTTTCAATTTAGTGACAGCATGCATTACCTTTTTATCCTCTTCGATATCTTCATAATCAAAGTAGGTGTCAAGAGCTTGAATCCAATCCAGAAGCTCTTCTGCATCCAGGCTCCCTTCATAAGATGAAATGTCCATTTTGGTCTTTGAACTCATCCGGGCAATATCTTTTATCAATCGCTCATTGGCTGCATCTTCGGCTGCAACTTCTCCTTGTTGTCCAACTTCAGCTTCACCTTCAGAGTCACTCATATCTCCATCATTTGTTGTGCGTCTCTGCGCTGCCTCCATATCTTCCAATCTCGCTCGAAGATCTCTCATTTGCCTTTCCAATTCCGGATTCCCTGTCGGCCTACCTCTTCTTCTCACCTCCCTATCTTTTGGGTCGGGTGACTGTCTTTCTCTCCTGGGCGGCATGGTGAATTCTCTCTCTCTGCTATAGAAAACAAAGAGTCAAACCTGCTCTGATACCACTTTGACACCAACCGCACTCCTCAGAGTACGATCGCTCCCGCAGGATCTTCTCCTCGACGGCTCGAAGAACCAAAATGTTCTTCAAAGCCC
Source organism: Picea sitchensis (assembly GCA_010110895.2). Taxonomy (NCBI): domain Eukaryota; kingdom Viridiplantae; phylum Streptophyta; class Pinopsida; order Pinales; family Pinaceae; genus Picea; species Picea sitchensis. The sequence goes on along the minus strand of SNQJ01S0033492.1, from coordinate 55,597 downwards.
CTTATCGGGAATTTCCAATACCCACAACAACTATTCAAAGATCTCCCTCAACGGTTAGGAAATCGGAATTCGCAATATTGCGAACTCTGTAGTCTCGCGCCTTATGTCTCATGATTCCCCGAACCCCGATGCGGGTCAATCGCTGACTTTCACCCCTTTCATCGGAGCTTCCCCCTATCAGAAAATCGCTACTCGCGATGTCAAAAATTTGAATTCCAAAACTCTGAACCCTGATGGGCCGATTTCCCGATACACGTGTGGATTTGACTTCTCCACCTTCTTCCCTTCTATCGGAAATTCGGGATTCACGGAATCGCAAACCCTAATGTCAAAGGATTTTGGAGTGACCTTTTCCCGATCCCCAATAATGCACGCCACCTGTCTGGCACTGGCTCTAACTGTGGCCCACACGACCCCTCCGTCGAGATATCGCGTTTCGTGACTTCAAACTTCAAGTTCCCCTGCTCCTGCAAACCCCGATTCTCTGATCCCCGCCTCCTCGGGATCTCCTGACATGCGTCTCACACAATCGACGGTTCCAAGCCTATCGGGATATCGCTCCTCGCGATATAGCAATATTTTTTGCACAAACTTGGGTCTTCACCTCGCGAATCACCGATATGCAATGTCATGTGTGGATCAGACGGTCCCAGTGACTCCAGATCGACGGCTCTACTCCCTCCTGAGCTTCGAACCTATTAATGTTCGTGCCGTAAACTCCTTGGAGCTTTGCAAGATCTAACGGTCCTCAGTTTTTCGTGGAATCTCTCTAGGAGATTTCAACCGTCCATCCTTCCTTTGATATTTCCTGCGAGATGAATCAAACGCTTCCTCCGTGAAGACTTATTCGCCCATTTTCCAACCTGTGGTGTTTCTCTCAGACTTTCCACAGCAACGCCTGGACTGATCCTTCAGTGAACTTGTAAGCCTATTCCTCCTGAGCTTGTTCTTGACTCCACCAATCCTTATGAGAAATCTCTTGCGCGCACTCCTTGCGGAAAACCCTCAACGCCTGCTAAGTGTTTATGTTCTTTGACTCTGCGCATTGATCTGCAACAACAGTCTTAATTCCCTTTGCTCAGAATCGCAACTCTGAGGCCTCGTCTAGCCTGCGCACGCCTTGCATGGCTCCAGTGCCAAATCTGCACTTCTGAGAACCTAGAACAAAAGTTATCTCTATATGAACCCTTCTGTCAACGCACTCCTTGCGGACTATTCAACTGCACACCTTGTAGGAATTCCCTGGTTCAAGATAGAGAAACAATTGAAACTAACTCCTTGTTCTCATAGACTTCAATTCAACCATAAAATCACATACACAGCATATAAAAGAAAACGTATGACAGGAAGCAAATATTCATAAGCATAACAACATCAACACAGAGAATAGACACATAACCATGGATTTGAATCAAATCTTCCTTCTATTAATTCAATATTTGTACATGGATGTTCTCTACACAATTCTCTGCTTTCTCTTCTGCTCTCCTGTTCAATAATGTTACAATACACAATGAGGGTGTCTATATCCGTTTTCCCTCTCAACTTCTAAGCTATCAAATCTAGACTTAACTATTCTATCTACCAGCATTAACTATTTTAAATGCCTCATCTACCTAAGGACGAGGGTTTATCCTCTCAAGGTCCATTACAATATAAGTGCACGGTCTCTTAAATGAACCATTTAAGATCACACAACAATTTCAAGGTATTTTAAAATGTGTGTTGGCTTATCCAGTTGTCTTCCACTCGATGTGTTGGCTCGCTTGACGTGTTGTCGATGCTCCTGCATCATCCTGACAGGCCATGGTATTCCATCTCCATGGACTACATGTTGGGCCTCCCATCCACCAAGCAGGGAAATGACTGTGTTTTTGTGGTTGTTGATCGCTTTTCTAAGATGGTGATTTTGGGTGCCTGCAAGAAGAGCATCACAACAGAGGCCACTACCAAGCTCTTCTTTGAACGAGTCTGGGTACATTTTTTAATCCAACAAACCATTGTCTCAAATCGATTCAGATGATTTTTCAGCACATTCTAGTCGACCCTCTAGTCACTACTGGACACCAAGCTCAACAAATCCACAATCTTCCACCCCTAGACAGATGGCCAAACCGAGGTCGTACATCAAATGATCGTTCATATCCTGCGCATGTATAATTCCAAGCACCCTCTCACATGGGATGAGAGTCTTCCCTATGTCTAGCATAGCTACAACTGATCCTTGCATAGCTCAACTGGCCACAACCCCTTTCAGGTGGGGTTGGTATTCCAAACATTGGGTCCCATAGATGTTGCACTACCCCTTGCGGTCACCTCGACCAACTCATCTCCTGATCCAAATGAAGATGAAAAATCCACCCATTTCATTGAGCAGATCCAGCACATTCGTCAACAGGTTCAGGATATCCTACAGAAGTCCAATGACAAGCACAAGCAACGCCATGATCAACATCGGGTGCCACATAAGTTTCAGGTAGGCGAAAAAGTTTGGTTTCATTTGCAGAAAGAACACCTTACCGAACCCCATCGGAAGCTTTACCCACTCTGTTATGGGTCGTACACCATCACCAAGGTTGTGGGTTTTAATGATTTTGAGCTCAACATTCCTCCTTTCCTTGGCCTACACCCAGTGTTCAACGTGTATCTTCTTCGACCTTATTTCCCACCATTATTGGACACCTTAGAGATAGAAGAATAGATGACAACAAAAGATCTCAATCCTGACTACATAAAACAAGAATCCAGTGATCATATTGTGGACAAACAAGTCAAGGTAACTCGCCAGCAAAGGATCCATCTTTATCGAGTTGTCAAAGCAGGGCAGCTCTTGCACCAAGGCAAGTGGCTCACCCAGGGCCAAATTCAACAAAAATGTCCTCATATAATGGGGGAACTCAACACAATGGATACTAGTAATTCCTAAGGGAGAAGGATTGATCTAAATGGATATTGGTGGCCTCCCACCTATTCCAACTGGCTCATTTTGGCAATTTTCCAGTTCGACAGTTTTTTCCTAGTTTTCAGGTCCCTGACTTATGGGCTCGTTTTAAGGCCCTAAACATCGTTTTTAGGGCTTGCCACAATCAACATGCATAGGGATCACCACAGGAAACATGTGTATTCCTAGGATAGACCTTTCCAACAAGATATTGTGTGCCTAAAACGAAGATCGTATGCAAAATTTATGACCCCGGGAAGTTGATGTACTAACTTACCCAAATGGGGCCCACGTGACTTTTGGCGCTTCATCTCCTAGGGTTAGGTTTTTGGATGTCTAGGGTTTTTGACATTACTTTTTATTGTAAAATGACATTGAGAGCCTCATGGTAATCAACTTCTTGCGAATGAGCCGAGTCATCACATATCTTCTTAGAGATAAGCCGCCACCATTCTAGCAAGCTTGTTTTGCACTGCATTTTACAGTTTCAGCTTATTTCCTTACTAAATAGAAACCAGTTTGGTTGTATATATGTTATTATGTGTTAAGCATCTTTTGATAATAATCTGTATTCATTTGATTCTACTCATAAAATCCAGATCACTTCTATCCACCTCTCACTTGCACATGACAGGCTTTCCACACATAGTCTTCATGGGGAGTCTCTCCTCCCTGCCTAATGATATACATTTTTCGTCACTTGGTAGATGGAGGGGACTTGTTTTCTTCACTCAATGGGATTGAAACTTGCGACCTAAGTGTTGATGCCTCTTAAAGATAGTATGCACTGAATTTTTTTTTAAATTGGAACCTAAATTATACAATAATGTAAATTCGTGTCAAATACTGTGGATATAATATTATTGTAGATTCTAGCACAATGCAAATCCATGTGAAATATTGTGGATATAATATTAGATTAGATTCTAGATGTTATTACAAAGCTTGTCTAAAGTGGTGTATACCTAATTTGATTCCATAATATTATATATTTTTGTGTAGGTGCTTATTTCTTGAAGCCATAGTTTTTTTATTTTTAACTATATAAATATTTTTCGTTGATAATGATTATTCAACCATTATTATGATTGTTCAACCATTATTGTGATTGTATCTGTTTTGGATTAGTTTCGCAATGTAAATAGGTATAAGTAAGACAAATAAAATCACAATAACATAACTTTAAGATGGTTTCACATGTAAAATTTTCTACTGCATGTTATTTTACAAAGCTTTCTTTGAAATTATTAATTAATTTCTCTTGTTTTGTTGGATATGGAAATATGCAGCTCAAACAACAAGGGGATTAATTTCTCTGAGTTGCTCTATTTCTTGATATTAAGTGCAATAGATAAGTTAGAGTTAATAAATCATTTTTATTGTTTTATTATCTTTTATTATTTTTTAATGTAATGTACAATGTAACAACATCTCCTCCATACTAGTTTGTAGAGCACCTCTCGGCGTAATAAAGCAATTGAAAGTAAAAAAATATTATGTTTAAAACATTTCAATGTTATGCTGGTCATATGAGGGAGGTGTGTA
>SNQJ01S0033492.1:13130-37967 GCA_010110895.2 Picea sitchensis | reverse complement strand
TTCATGCTTAAATAAGGTTATAGGTGACAAGATCCCAGTTCAAACTGTATTGCTAGAACTTGACGAGGAAGGAAAAATCATATTAGAGCCTGAAGCCATCACTGACACAAGAATTCGCTAGCTGAGGAATAGATCCATTTCAGAGTATCTCATTAAATGGAGGAAACTAACGGCTGAAGATTCCACTTGGGAAGATGAGTATTTTATACAAAAGCATCCAAAGTTACTCAAGCATTGCAGACAACACTTGTCTCAAGGGGAGGGGAATGTTAAGCCCTAATATTGGCTCATTACCCCTTAATTGGGGCATATTACATTAGTAATGTTATTTTATTTATGTTGGCTTTACTCCATTAGTTGTAATTATACCTCCTAGTCTCCTATATATACCAAGGAGACATTTTCATTTGTAATCATCTTGTACTTGAACATTTAAGTGGGGTAAAAGAAGGTTTCCCCCTCGAAGAGGCTTATTATCTGAATTTATCTCTTTTTTAAGGCGTTGAGTACTTTTTCTGAGGTGTTTCTATGCTATATTGATATTTGGTTCTTAACACAGGACACATGGCGATACTAGTCAGTAGGGTATGTCATGATGACTTCAAATTTTTTCCCTTGGTCACATTCCATCAAGATTCACCAAGATCTATGGCATAGTTTTCATCACGACCTCACCCCAATGGACGGTCTATATTGCCCCTCAGGCTTCCGAGGTCATTCTGACCAAGAGGCTCCAATCATGTTAATATCCATGGATCCAATGGTCCAGGATCATCCATTATCATCCATGATCACTCCCCAATATATCAATGGTCTTGTTGATTTTTGAAGTACATCTTTGTGCTCAACATTGATGAAGGGTCGGGATTCTTCCCTTCATCCCAATCAATGGATGAGGTCGCATCTCGGCCATGTCCCGATAAAAGGCCCAAATTTATTCATCATGCCAAATACATGGCCATGATTCTTCTGAAGCGAATTAGGGATTTTCCACTAACTTAATAGTCCATGCTTGAGCTTAGCCATTTCATGAAGGTCTCTCTTCAAGTCATTCTCAAGTATTACTAAGCCTTGAGGATGCTCGTGATTGACCAAGGTACTGTTAAGAACCAAATATCAAAATAACATAAAAAACTTAGAATAAGTACTCAACGCCTTGACAAAGAAAGAAATTCAGATAATAAGCCTCTTCAAGGGGGAAACCTCCTTATACATCATATGAATTCAAAAATACAATATGATTCCAAATGAAAAGGTCTCCTTGGTATATATAGGAGACTAGGAGGTACAATTACAACTAATGAACCCAAGATGACATAAATAAAATAAATATACTAATGTAATATGCCCAATTAAGGGTTAATGTGCCACGATTTAGGGCTTAAAATTCCACTCCCCTTCAGAGAAGTGTTGTCCTCAACACTTGAGTAGTTATGGATGCTTCTGTATAAAAGACTCATATTCCCATGTGGAATCTTCAGCAGGTAGTTTATTCCACTTAATGAGATACTCTGAAATTGATCTATTCCTCAGCTGGAGAACTCTTGTGTCATTGATAGTTTCATGCTCCAATATGATTTTTCCTTCCTATTAGAGTTATGGAAATATAGTTTGAACTGGGATATTGTCACCTATAACCTTCTTTAAGAATGAAACATGGAAAACTACGTGTACTCGCGAAGATGCAGGAATATCCAATTTGTATGTCATAATACCAATATTTTGCAAAACCTTATAAGGGACATAGTACTTTGGTTATAATTTATTATCCTTCTCAGCTTTCTTGAGGGACATCTATTTGTATGGTTGTAGTCTTAAAAATACCCAATCCCGTACTTCAAAACTTATTTCACTACGATGTTGATCTGCTTGTTGTTTCATGTGATTCTGTGCCATGGTCAAGTTGTCCTCTAAGAGTTGGAGAACTTGGTGTTGATGCTTTATGTGATCTTCCACTGCTTGAACCTTAGATTTTTCTTTTAGAGAATAAGTGATGGATGGTGGGTGATATCCATAAAGCACCATAAATGGTGTCATCTTTGTTTCAGCATGAAAGGAAGTGTTATACCACCATTATGACAAGGGTAACCACTTGAACCATTGCGTTTGTTTATCACAGACAAAGAAACGAAGGTAGCCTTCCATACATTTGTTCACTATATTAGTTTGTCCATCAGAGTGAGGATAATAATATGAGCTATGAGCCAATTGAGTAACCAAACAAGAAAATAATTATGTCTGAACTCTGTCACTTACAATAATCTTTGGGCTTCCATGTAGCTTTTGAATTGTCTCCATGAATGCAGTAGCAATTGTATTGGCTTTGAAAGGATAAGAGAGTGCACAAAAGTGTGTGTACTTGGTAAGTCTATCAAAAATCACCATGATGACACTCTTTCCTTCAGACTTTGGTAACGTTGTGATGAAATCCACAGAAACCTCCTCCCAATTTTGACTTGGAATGGATAATGGTTGTAAAATACCCGGGGTATTAATTGTTTCCACCTTATTTTGTTGGAAAACCAAATATTGTGCCACAAACCTTTGAACATCAATGTTAAGGCCATCCCCAAAAAATTATCTCTTGACCCTATGATATGTTTTCAAAAATATTGATTTCCCTCCTACCAGAGAGGTGTGCAATTCCAAAAGTACCTTTTGTTTGAGTTGGGATTTCTTACATAAATATAAGTGATCTGTGTGCCATAGTGAATCAATTTTCCATGTAAATGTATCAGAAGCACTAGAATCCTACTGCAACCTTTGAATGAGAGTCCACACTTCTTCATCATTCTTCCATTCATCTCTTACTTATGTTATCCAATCAAGTTGGATGATAGAGATAGCACAAAAAAATGCCTCAACATCTTCATCCTTTATTGAGAGTGCATCTACCACAACATGTTTCTTCCCTTTTTTGTAGATGATTTCAAAGTCATAACCCAACATCTTGGTCACCCATTTTTGTTTCTCTTTTGAAGATAGTCTTTGTTCCAATAAGTATTTAAGACTGTCATGATTTGTTTTGACCTTGAAGTGCCTACCTATTAGGTAAGGGTGCCATTGCTTCAATGCATGTAGTATTTTCATCATTTCCTTCTCATAAATGGGTTTGTGTAAGTCCTTTCCTTGAGTGGTTGACTTTCAAAAGCAAGGGGCCTTCCTTCTTGCATTAGAACAACGCTAATACCATTTCGCAAGGCATAACATTCCACAATAAGGTTTTTGTGAAGTCTTGTGTGGTCAAGAAAGGAGTTTTGCACATTCCCTCTTTAATTTTTTCAAAAGCTTGAGTTTCCTCTAGAGTCCATGAAAATGCATCCTTCTTTGTTAATGCAGCTAAAGGTGTTGATATTCTTGCATAGTTCCTAACAAACTTGCGGTAGTAATGTGTCAAACCCAAAAATCCTCTAATATTCTTCAATTTTTTGGGAATCGGCCAGTACATCATGGATTTAATCTTGTTAGGGTCTACCTTGACACCTTCATGAGATACAAGATGACCCAAATACTCTACCTGCTTCACCCAAAAGAAAATTTTGGACGATTTGGCATATAGTTGTTGTTCCTTTAGTAACTGTAGCACCCTGTCAACATGTCAAACATGATCTTCCCAAGACTTTCTATAGATTAGTATATCATCAAAAAATACAAACACAAAATTTCGAAGGAAGGGCTTGAAAATGGAATTCATCAACCCTTGGAATGTGGAAGGTGCATTTGTAAGGCCAAAAGGCATGACCAAAAATTCATAATTTCCTTCATGAGTTATGAATGTTGTTTTGGGGATATATTCTTCCTTCATTCTAATTTTATGGTACCCTGAACAAAGATCCAACTTTGTGAAGTAGATTGCTCCACGCAGTTCATCTAACAATTCATCAATCACAAGAATGGGAAACTTATATTTAATGGTGTCTTGTTGAGCTCTCTATAATATGGACACATATGCCATGAGCCCTCTTTATTGAGTACCATTACCATTGGTGTAGAGTAAGAACTTTGGCTAGGTCTAATAATTCCAACCTCTAACATTTCTTCAACCATACACTCAATTTCACTCTTCTGGGAATAATGATATCTGCAAGGCCTGGTGTTAGGAGGAACACTCCCAGGAATTAAGTGAATATCATGATCATGATCGAAAGTGGGTGGAAGACCTTTGGGAATATATTCAAATACTTTGGAATTCTTATCAATGATCCCTTGGATATCTAGGGGAATATATGGCTTAGATGTTTGAACATATAGTGAGCATAGTTGTACAATTACACCTTGATGACTCTTTTTCAATAATGTTTTCATGCCATTAGAGCTTACTACCTTACTAGGTTTCCCTGTGATACCCCTTAACTCAAATTCCTTTCCTTCCAATGAAAATTTCATGAAAAGTTATTGAAAATTAAAATCCATTGTTCCCGAATATTGTAACCATTGGACCCCTAGTACGACATCAACACCACCCATGGGTATAGAAATCATTGGACTATTCATTACATATTCACCCAAAGTAATATTGCAATTATTACTTGAAACTTTGGCAATGGATATATAAATCAATTGAGAGCTTTGGCTACTTTACAGTGAATGAAATTATGAGTACTACCATAATCAATTAGAACTATTACCTTTTTATTTTTGATATATCCTTTGATCTTGAGGGTTTGAGGAGTGGTAATTCTAGCCTATGCATGACATGATATGGTGGGATTAATCTCTTCAGAAGAAATTTCTTCTACATTTTCATTTTGAGATGGTTCTTCTTCTTCTTCTTCTTCTTCTTCCTCTTCACAATATATGTAGAATAATTTATTCTCACCACACTTATGTCCCTTACTATACTTGTTGTTACAATTAAAGCATAAACCTTTTTCTTTTCTTTCCTCCAATTGTTGAGGTGTCAGCCTTGTATGTTGAGGTGGTTTATAAGAAGGAACATTATTCTCTCGATAGATGTTAGGGGTGGTCCTTCTAGTAGCCATATCCAGATTTTTACTTTCAACATTTCTCACCACCTTGAACACATTATCCAATGATTTTGGTTCCCAAAGGAGAACCTCATGTTGAATGTTATCCTTTAAAGTTCCTATGAAGACATCAATCGGGTGCTCATCTAGAATATCTGTTACCTTTATGTTCAATCTTTGGAATTTCTCAGTGTGCTCCGCAACTGAACACTTTTTCTTGAGATTTATCAATTAGCTGAAGAAGGTATTTCTCCTTGTATCCTCATAGTGTGCTATCATTTCTTCCATGAAAATTGTCCAAGTGAGAAGTGATTTGCGAGAACAAATCCATCGATACCACACAAATTGATTAGGTTCTAAATATAAAGATGCAATATGTACCTTTTGTGTGTGTGGCACATCATGTAGATCAAAGAACTGCTCCATCTGGAGTATCCATGTGATTGGATCCTTTCCATAAAACTTCCTCATATCGATCTTAGGAAAGTGGTTGGTCTTCAACCCAAAGTTGGAGTTTCTCTAGTCTTGATTCATCTTCCTTGTGTCCTCATCATGAATTTCATGGGATACATTGTCACTTTCAGGTGGCATCTCTATTAGAAACTTTTTCAACCCTTCCATGATCTCCCCTTTTAATCCATCCATATTAGTATCCATCATCACTTCTAGCTTAGCTTCAGTTGAATCCATCATCCTTTGTAGTTCATATTTTGTTACTACCTTCTTTTTTAAATCATCTATGTCCTTACACATTTCTTCACCTTCATGAAGAGTCCAAGTAGGATTGTATGAGGGATTATTTGGTGTAGAAGTTCCCTTTTTTGGTGGCATGTTGGTCAAGTATCACTGCAAGGTAGGAATTCCTAATTGTCTTAGGCAGAGGTCCTCACAGGTAAGGGAGTGTCAGATGTTATATCTCTCTGATATATGTGTGGGGTCTAAAAATACTACTTGACCCAATATCTCAGGGAACTAAATAAGGAGGGTTGACCATGCCCTTAGTCATACTAATCGACTACCCAGGTACTAGAGAGTGATCTCCCCAAGTGTTGTTCTCGTTGTACTATAGCAACAAGATGACCAAATGGTTTACTCGGTTGGTCTCAGGATTCTAGGGGGTATCCCAATATACGCCAGGTATGTGGGATCTCAAATCCATAGTAGTTTTTTCTAATGTATAATCGCTCAAAAGGGGCCTTCTGATATACTCTAGGTATGTGGAAGAACCACATTGTCCCCGAGTTGTAACACTGACAAGTAATGACAAATCCTACATTTAGAGACGCCAGAATATGTTTGTACCTAAAAATCCCTAATGTTCTCCCAATTTTATGTGATACTCCTTTTATCCCACTTTATTCCTCTTTTTGAATCACCCTAATTAGATCTTCTAGTCAAAAGATATGCAAATTTCCAAAAACAAAATGAACCTTTTAAGACCCTGATTTGGAGATTGTTCTGCTACCTGACCTTTTTTCTATTGTAGCTCTGCAATTTAGGCCCTTCTGGGTCTAAACTTTCATCCCAAGGTATCTTGATGTTTCTTCTTTCCAACCCCACAGGTTAGACCAAGATTGGTTTCTCCAAGAGAATTTTATAATAACATTCCCAAGATGTACTGATTTTTTTCCCTTTCAGGAGAGAGAACTTGTACGGACTACCACCTGCCCTAAGGAAAATAGGGAGTACCTTTTAATCCCTAAATAGTGGCACATTAACCCTTAATTGGGGCATATTACATTAGTATTTTTATTTTATTTATGTCAGATTGGGTCCATTAGTTGTAATTGTACCTCCTAGTCTCCTATATATACCAAGGAGACCTTTTCATTTGGAATCATCTTGTATTTGTGAACTCATATGATGTGGTGGTAGTTATCCATGACTATTGTGTTGAGATGAAATAGGCATCTTAGGTTGTGAAATAATTTTGATGATCAAAGGAGATGACAGTTGTGGTGGTGGTTATCAATAATTGTTAACTTGATATGGAAGATGAAACATGGGTCATGAGAGAATTTGTGATTGAATGAGATGGCAGTCGTGGTGGAAGTTATCCATGATTGTTATCTTTATATGAAGGCATATTCACTAGAAATGAGCGAGTGTGTGGGTTATCTAACCATAGGATTAGGCTGCAAGAGAAAAGGTATTCAGAAGGTTTCATGGAGTAAAGACTAGGCTCATATGTTGCAAGGAACATGTTGGTAGCAGTGTGAATGCATTGTTTCCAGATGGTAGTGAGAGGTTTTATAATGGACTTGAATCCAAAATAAGAAAGAATAAATAGAGACACAAAATTATAGTAGTGGAAGATAGAGGCACATGTGGTGTGTGTCAGATGTAGCGAAGAAATGATGAAGTGAAGATGGAGTTCTTGTTTTCCCTTAATATGTTATTTGTTTTTTTATAGAAAGAAGGGATTTTGTAGCTACAGATGAGGAGAATGCACTTGGATGAGAATAAGACATAAGAAAAGGAATTTGCAGAGATTATAGTAGTTGTTATAGGTGATGAAGATGCCTAGAGAGAATGCTCGAGTAGATGATGATGTCGCGAATATAAGTGACCTGGGAGGAAGCATGAGATGTAACACCCCTGTTTCCCCTAGTCTATAATTATAAGTGTTATTATGGAAAAACAATAATCCGACCCATGGGTAATCAAGGATAAACAATGGATCTTGATAGATTTTGTAATATTTTTGTATATGTAAATATTTTTGTATATGTAAATATGTTTGGTTGTTAATAAAATAGAGAATGTTGAGCTATTGCTTAAGGAATGGATTTCACAGGTTACGATGTCATGAGAGGAGTGGGAAAGAGGGAGGCCATAATTTTTTTGAATGAATCTTCTAGGAAGTACCCTGCATAATTAAAATGATATGGATCCAAATTGTCCTCAGCCCTAGAAACTGATTATCATTCAAGATAGTAGTTGGAATAGTTCTTGGAGGAGTTAAAGAACAGATGGGAAAGTACCTTTAGGAATTTTTTGGCACAGTCCACGAGGTCCTGAGGGAAGAAGACAAGAAGAAAAGGGGGAGAGAAAGGGCGAAAGGATTCACTGGAAAAAATCTTGTATAAATCCTCTCGTGACATCGTATCTTGGCTCGGGGGTGGCTGTTTGTAGCAAGGTTTAACACAGCCTTACCTACGGTTGGGTGGACAGAGGTTCTCTCTACAAAAATACTCAATATATCTCAATTTTCTATAAATAAGTGTCTCATATACCTCTGTGTATTGATATGAATTTGCGTATGGATAAATGAACAACATAATATTTAGATGTAACCATTTGGTATGCAAATCAATTTGTGTATTCTGCAGACACCAATAATTGCGCATAATGTGTAATTGCATGAAGGGTCTTACATTCTTTCTTGTGAGTACTTCATGTCCTGTGGGATTTATCTATGAGTGTATTCATGCGATTAGAGTGGTATGTCTTGTATGTAGGAAAGGATAAAAATATCTATGATTGTTATCCACGCATATAATTCAATGTCTCGATACTAACTTGAGGAGAGAGATGTCCCCACTCACCGTGTGTATCGTTGTAATCCTATAAATAGGGAGTGCCTTTTAAGTCCTAAACAATGCATTCACACATCTACCAACATGTTCCTTGCAACATATGAGCCTAGTCTCTACTCCAGGAAAACTTTCGACTACCTTTTCTCTTGCAGCCTAATCCTATGGTTGAATAACCCACACACTCACTCATTTCCAGTGAATATGCCTTCATCTAAATATAACAATCATGGATAACTTCCACCACGACTGCCATCTCATTCAATCACGAATTCTCTCATGACCCATGCTTCGTATTCCGTATCAAGTTAACAATTATGGATAAACACCACCACAATTGTCATCTCCTTTGATCATCAAAATTATTTCACAACCCAAGCTGCCTATTTCATCTCAACACAATAGTCATGGATAACTACCACCACAACTACCATCTATCTCTTGCAGCAAATTATCTCAGAGACCATCTTCCTTCTCAACAACAACCTTTCAGACTTTAGTTCATGTAACTTTATGTTCTTGGATAGCTTCATATTCTTGCAGTTTCAATCTTTTTCTCTGACATTTGTTCTTTTATATCATGCATATTATTTTCCTATGCAATCTTGATTTTGAATATGATATCACTCCATCATATCCAATAATTTTAACTCGTGGCTCCTACACCTCCTCAACCTGTACATATTCACGGATAAATCCTAGGGAGTTGTCTTGTATCCCTCAACAAGACTACAATTCATGGGATTTTCATATAGCAATGCCTCCCATCACTCTTCTTCCATCAAACATAAGTTGAAACAAAATTCTCCCAAGTCTTCTTGCTTCCATGCTTACACAAGAACAAAAAAATAAACCAAAATCCTTAGGAGCACAACCAATCTCTCATACTCATGTAAATTCTTTCATCCTAGAGCTGAAGCTAAATCCGATACTCTCTAATGCAAAGAGACCCACACCATGAGTGTAACCAACTCTAATACCACATGATGTAGAGAGAATCCACCCCCTTCCTATCTAAGTACATACGTAATGGATAATTCATTTTTTAGGCACAATATGGGGAACACAACTGCTCCAAAATTTCTTTTGCACAATATAACGATGGAGATTTATCCTCACATAGAAACGCTACAAACACTAGCATTGTGCATCATCTGCCATATACTATTCTAACACATCAACAGATCACAAGTGTGCACTAACCCATGTTCAAATCTTCTGGTTACATCGCCCTGCAAGTTATTGTCTCTCCAAGCTACATTCAACGATTTGTTCACAAATCAGGGGAATACCCTCCTCATATGTAGACTTCTCATACTTTTCTGTATACTCTTAAGTGACATAGATGCACTTCCACTCAAGGAAGTCCCCACAATCATTAAACAAGAGCACTCATCCTTTTAATTGACATGCTATAACAACAATAGCATTACCAATACAACTCATTAAACTATTCAACCGCATGCCCATTTGCACAAAACCATTAGTTCAACACAATATTCTCAACAAAAATATCCTACAGTAATACAATCACACTAGTCTCACATAGTATATTAAAACACTTATTTGCACCCATATATATATAACAATCAGTCATAAACATTGTCTTCTCGGAGACTCCTCATCCATACAATATAAATGTAATAACATTCATACATACCTATGACATCAACCAACCATGCAATAGAAACATAATATACAACAACACATACAAAATAACATACTTATATCACACAGTCGTATCATTACGAAGACTCATTCATACATATGCACGAGGATTTAATCTGAAAACCCTAATTATTTTATTCATTTCATACATAATAAAATACAATTATATTACAAGGGATCCATGACCAATATGTGAGCTTACAAACTCGTTGTATTTCTAGGCCAAATTCCATGGAAACCTCAACCACTACTTTCCTTCCTCACGAGATCACCTTCTCCTTCTTGCAATCTATCTCCTTTGTAAACTACCTCTGAGCTCTCTCTATTATGTGTTTATTCACCTTCAAAAGTTGTTCTCCTTCAATTTCCCATGAGCTTCTCATGCTTGTACATCTTACTATTTCTTCTTGTAGTGCTTCACCTTCCTATCGAGTTGTCTTCATGAGCACGTGGTCAATATTCACTTGACTCCGTGTATCCTCTCACACCCTTGTCTTTTGTCCATGTTATAGTGACACACCAATCCTAAGCACATGTCCATTTCTCTAGCAAGGTGTCCATCCTACTCCACTTCCATAACCTATGATATATCACGTTCTATAGAACATTCCCACAACTCTCCTATAGTAGCTTCCCGCAACAACTTCCCACATCTCTCCTACAACAACTTCTCGCATCTCTCCTACAACAAATTCCTGCAACAACTTCCTGTAGTAGCACTCCCATTATGTTGCACTGCCACTATATGAAACATCATTACAATGTGAAACAATGTTGTCACTTTCTACAACCTATCATGTTCCTATAGCACTGTCATTATCTCATAGCACCGCCACTGTTCCGCGACACTTCCACAACACTATCACTGTTCTACAACAATTCCACGACATATCTTTTGTAGCAAGTTTTTATTGCTTGTCTTCACCTAGCCATCCCCACGACGAATTTGATGCTCCTACATCATAGGGGAAAAAATATATGTGATATTACTTGAAGGTAAGTGATCACTTTATGTTTGATAAAGAAAACTAATATATAAGAAAATATATCACTAATTGTTGCAATTACCATGTTAATTATCATTTTGTTTTGCTAACTAAGAAAGTACACTGCAAGCTCACTATTGTTTCTCTCTAACCAGTCTATGATCCATATGTCAGTTCCTTTGCTATCATTGATTCGAGGTGGAATTGGTGGGACCCAATGGATCGTAAATCATTGTGCATGAGGAATCCCCCTAGTAATCTAGAAACTATTGCAAGTAGTCCATGTCCATCCTCTCTTTATATGAATGTACAATAATCAATCTAGATAGATTAGCATGAATTAATGGCCCCATCATACCATGAAAAAGAACAGGTAGACTCATACTTGATATATATCATATCATTTCATTGATCCAAAGAAAACAAAGAACTTTTGTTTGCACAAGCAACCAAGTACAGGAAAATGCAATAGCCCATGGAAGTTTATAACCTAAGATAGTCACTCTCCATGAGAGGAAGCTTGGAAAGTATGATTGGTAGAGAGACTCCACCTAGTCCTAGGTAGAGGTGTCTAAAGGGTAGAACCAAAATTTTTTCTTTAGAGTCTTAGGCTACCCACATTATGGGTAACATGGGCATGGAACTCCCCAGTATGACAATTTTTCCTAATTGGTAAGCCTCCCACTATTAAGAACTAGTTAAACATTGATTTATTATGTTTTAAGATCAACTTCCATAGGCTACAAAGTTGAAGAAGTTGGATTGTAACACCCCAATTTTGATCCCCAATGTAGCATTGTATATTTATAAGTATTATGCATGGTCATGGCCCAAGCGATTTAAAATGTAAACATTGTACATTGAAAATAATAAAATGGAATAAACCACCAGTTGCTAGATGGGTAAGGACCAGAGTAATGGGGGGGGGGGTTGTGATTCCACAATATATGGGCATTAATGGGGGTTTTGAGGGGTTTCCATATTCATTGAGTCTTAATATGTCTCCATTAATCAATTTTTCATTTATCCATTTATCCCTTTGACTTATTAAACACTCAATCATTGAATTCATGTAAGAAATTGGGTGAGGAAGTCATCCCACTCAATTATAACAACATGGGTTCAGTGTAAACATCCTTGGGGGGAGATTAAAAGTCAAGAAAGCATGGGAGGAGAGTAAATTCGAGTAGGAAGTGAAAAAAATTACAATTATAAAGAAGGGAGAAAAATTAGAGATGAGTGTTGGAAAAGAGTGGCCAACCATAGTGGGTAATAAAGTCAGCTTGTTGAAGCTAGTAATTTTGTTGAGCAAGAAGTTGGTATGCTTGTGAGTGATTTGATGAGAAATTTACTAAAGAAAAATTGTATATGTTGTGTGAGAACTCTGTAGGTAGATTTCCTAAAGCCCCTAATAGATATATTTCTGGTCAGTCTCTCTTGGAGCCCTAGAGGGGGTGGGGATTGTCTGAGGGATTGGAGTGTAGAGAAGGAACTATCATCCCTTGGGTAATCAGGGAATATTTTAGAGGCTAAATTTCGCACTGGGATAATTTTCCATGCTTTTTCCCAAAAAATGATTCTCCATTCTAAAAATGTTTTGTCCAAATTCTATAGGACAAAATTATTTTGCCTTAAAAATTGCCAAAATTTTGTACAAACTATACAAAATCCTTAGAAATTTGAATATTTTTACAAAAATATCACCAAACATTTTGTAGTTGTCATATTAAGGACTAGTAATATTCGCCAAGGTTTCAACATTTTAAATAAAGTTCCATCCTTAAAAGTATCCCTCCAAGTTGGGTTGTGCAGACTGATGGGGAAGAGAGCTAAGCAGTTGGAATTGTTGTAGGAGTTATGTCACTGTGTTTTAGTGAGTTCTGAGTTTTTAAAGTGGATTGTAGACACCTATAGAAGCTTGTCTATCCGTGTGGACTCGTAGCCCTAGCTCGGGGTTGGCTTGTTGCGGATAGAATTGGTGCAATGCATCCTATGGTTGAGAGGAACATCCTTTTTCTATAGTCGATTGTGTAAAACGTTTTTAAACGATAAGTGTTTCGATCGTTGTGTTATTTACTCTTTAATGTTGTGAAAGAATGTCACATTTACTTTGTAATTTATATGTATGAATGTTATTGTGTGTGTTTAATTGTTGTTGTGCATGTTTAAAAGTTTGCATTCATGATTTTTTAAGAATTAATGATAATAGCATGCATGTATGTCATGCTACACGTATTTTTCGCATTTGAATCAATATGTTAGTTGATTTGGTAGTAACGTGGCCTGACATGGGAGTTGGGTACATCACAGTATTCTACTTGCTTTTGACTCTACATATTGTGTTCATCTAGCCCTCGAGTCATAGCCATATGCAAAGGCATTTGTATCCCAATTTAAGCTCATTTTTTGTAAAGGAAGTGACCCACCCCAACTTCTAGTCTTGCCACCAAGATTTTGGACCATTTAGGCTCAACTTTAACATCAACTAATCTAGAATCAACCTTTGAATTATTTCCACCATAAACGTGTTGATATGGTTTAGATGAAATTTCTATCAAATCTCATTATACTTACATTGTTATGAAAAAGTCATTCTTAAGAATACATCAATAAAAATATTTGTGCTTCAATCTTTTTTGTCTTATTTTTGTTATTTTTTTAATATGTTACATTAACATATTTATGCTTCAATATTTGTTATCTTATTTTTGTCATTTTTTTAATATTTTACATTAACATATTTTTTAAATAATATTTCATTTTTGATGATAATGATAAGGTGAGAAGTGAACCTTAAAGATAAATCTACTTCATGTAAACATTATATCAAAAATTAAATGCAGTATATGGATTTGAATCAATATGTTAGTTGATTTGGTAGTAACGTGGCCTGACATGGGAGTTGGGTACATCACAGTATTCTACTTGCTTTTGACTCTACATATTGTGTTCATCTAGCCCTCGAGTCATAGCCATATGCAAAGGCATTTGTATCCCAATTTAAGCTCATTTTTTGTAAAGGAAGTGACCCACCCCAACTTCTAGTCTTGCCACCAAGATTTTGGACCATTTAGGCTCAACTTTAACATCAACTAATCTAGAATCAACCTTTGAATTATTTCCACCATAAACGTGTTGATATGGTTTAGATGAAATTTCTATCAAATCTCATTATACTTACATTGTTATGAAAAAGTCATTCTTAAGAATACATCAATAAAAATATTTAGCCTAATCTTTTTTTGTCTTATTTCTTGTTATTTTTTAATATACATTAACATATTTATGCTTCCAATATTTGTTATCTTATTTTTGTCATTTTTTAATATTTTTACATTAACATATTTTAAATAATATTTCATTTTTGATGATAATGATAAGGTGAGAAGTGAACCTTAAAGATAAATCTACTTCATGTAAACATTATATCAAAAATTAAATGCAGTATATACATATATTAAAAAAAAAAAAAAAAAAAAAAAAGTGCATTCTTATAAATGTAGACTCTTATATTCACCCTCCATCACCACCTTCACTCTTTCTTAAATGGAGATAAGAGTATCCACCAAGTATGTATAACAAATATATGTAAAAATACAAAATGAAAAGTATGTATAACAAATATATGTAAAAATACAAAATGAAAATTTAAAAGTAAATAACAATTTACTTCCAAAGTTTTCCTATATCATATATTAGGTTATTTAATTACTTTAACCAACATGATTGAGATATATTTGTTTTTCATAATTTTTTTAGATTAATGGGAGAGAAAGTAGTTATCTTCTAATTAAAAAAAATGTTTGAAAGTTTTGTCTCACCTTCAAGTATTTAAGTAATAGTGAGATTATTAGTATATTGTCAATATCAATCGATCCATGATTAAAAATAAAAAACACGTCACAAGACAGAGTTGAATATGGATAAGAAAGATAACGACTTCTCCTCTTAACCATCCAATTTAAATCTAATCAATTATTTCTCTTGTACATTTTTTATTCCTTATTAAACAATTTACCCACACAAATGCATGAAAAATATTTCTTATCTATATGATAATGCTTTTATATTATTTTGAAATCAAAGTCTTTTCCTTGTGTATTTTTTTGTCCTTATAAACAAGTTGACGACACCAATGTAAATAGAAAAAAAAAATCTTCACCAAATGGTAATATAAGAATCATATAATTTCCATGCTTTTTTCTTCCAAATATTTTTCTTACCTAAATGATAAATATATGAATTGAATCACTTATGCAATCTTTTCTTCCAATATCTTTCAGAAAGAACAAGATAATGTATTAATATGCCAAAAATTTAAAATATCTAATATAGTAAAATTAATGGAGCATCTCATTCTAGGTGGTTCGTTTTTATTTGGTGTCATTTGTCTTCAGGCCTTGATAATTTGCCTTCAGACTTATTGTTGAATCCTCTAATAGTTTTGGAAAGAGTCTCTTTGTGTGGCATTTGTATGGCCCATCCTCAGTCAAGATAGAACTTGTTTTGGGATTCAAGGGCTCTGATTGAGAAGCAAAGGCAAGATATTGTAGGAAATATTGGGAATATAAATTTGTATTTGACCTTGGATTGTTATAGTGTATAGATGGATTATAGGGAGTTATAGGTTATCTGACAGGCATTGAGAGGCCACAAGAACATTATTCAAGGTAACATAAGCTCAATCGTATCCACTATGACAAAAACTCATGAGCATAACCAACATGTCGTCACCCAAATTGCAACAATTATAGGGCACTTTGGTTCAATTGAAGATTTAGATTGCAGAGCTAGAGACAAAATGCAACATGCTTTGGAACATGGTCATAAATTTTACCAAGGGTGAGTATTCTAGAGCATCCAATCAAGTGCAGTCTATCAATTCGACAGTGGGAGACTGAGGGAATAAGAAACAATGCAACAACTTCCAGAGAATGTGGAAATTGTTAAATTGGAATCAGACTCGGCTAAAGTGGCACTAGAAGAAGCAGCTTGTCGTCATACCTTTTGCGAAGTTTATATGTCTTACAAAGTGATTAGGTATTTAGTTTTATTTTGTAAAATCTACACCACTAAGATATTTTGGGATGCATTTCCCACAAAACTATATAGACACAATTATATGTTGGTAGATATTTATTTTGATAGATAATTATGTTGGTAGATAACATAATTGTATGTTTAAGTAGTTATTTTGATTTTTTAAATGTTTTTATTAATAGATATAATTAGTTTTGGATTAGATAAATGTGATTGTAAAGCAATTCGCCATTTTCAATTGAAAATTGAAAATATATATTTTTATTATTTATATCATAATTAAATTAAATGAAACATTTTAACTAAAAACAAGTACATTAACTAATAAAATATATTAAAACATTGGAAAACTAAGCTATTGTCGGTGATATATTATTCGGTAATGTATGAAAAGATATTTTTTAATAGAATTATAATTAATAAACATTAAGTGTATTATATAATATTTATTCAAAATTAAATATTATATTGAAAATAAGCGAGATAAGGATGAGTTGGTGGTGAAGGTAAAAGTTAAGTGCATTATATGTAAATAATAGATGAAAATAAGTGACGATAAGGATAGGGGTGGTACATATAATAGATAAAAATAAGTGATGATAAGGATATGGGTGGTAGGTGAAGGTGTTTATTTATTATAAATGTTTATTTTTATATTTAGCTTCACCCTCACCTAAGTGGAGGTGGGAATAGAGAGATGGTGATAGGTAAAGGTGTTTATTTATTATAAATTTTTCTTTTGCATTCACCTTTATCCATGTAGGTGGAGGTGGAAATAGAGACTAGGATTTATGTCCATCTTTATTTTATCTTCATAAAAATAGAAATAAAAAATAATATATATACTTTTTAAGTTTAAAAAAATAATATATATACTTTTTAAGTTTAAAAAAACAATTTTTTTATAAAGTTGTTAAATATTATATTAGGTTTTTCTATTACTTTAATTTAATACGGAGAATTTTTGTTTTTTATAATGATTTTAGATTAATACAGGATTAAGGTGGGATCAAAGTCTTTTTCTTGTAATAAAAAAAATGGTTTTAAGTTCTCATCTCACCTGTAAACATGTTACAAGCATAATTTGAACATGGATAAAGAGGATAATAAGATCTACTCTTTAAAAAAAAATGAAATAGATAGTAATTGCATTAAAAGGAAGTTGTGGACGAACTATACAACGAGGTAATATAATTCAAAATAATAGGGTATGGCCTCATAGTTTCAACACTAACAAAAACCAATAAAGACCTATCTACAACATGGTTCTTACATTTTTCACCATAAAACAAACAAAAAAGACCTACAACTATATATTTTAATGCACTAGTGTTATAACCCTAAATTGCACCATACATGCTTACCTGGCATCAGGCCATCTCAGATCCCTTCTTTGCCAAATCACTGCTAAACAACTCTTTAAAAAACCTCTTTTATAAGGGCCCATGCACCCTACTCCATTACTGCACGTGTGTACATGCTAGCTGACCTAAAACAACCCGCATGGACCGACAAAAGCACGAAAAAAGGAAAGTTGTCGATGGAACACACAGCTTTGGGTGAGTTAACTGAAACTCCCTGCCATGCATGGCCGAGGGTTCGTCCAAATACCTAGCTCCTTCTAGGCTATAAAAGAAGGGGTAGGGGTCCCATTTGGAGGAGGAAAAATATAACAAAGAAACTCTGCCCAATTGCATATTCCCATTGTCCCAACCCTTTAGCCATCCTTGTGCAAGAAGAGATACAAAGCAAAGAAGTTGGAGGACATTTGAAGAGGAGCCCAGGATCAAGATTCGCGGAGCAGTGGTCGGTCTCGACATTTGTAAGTTGATTCATTTAAAGTAATAAAGAAGTGCTTTTCCCATCCCACTTTATGAGTTCCTCATAGTACAGTAAATATATGTTTGAATCTCTAACCCATCAATCTATAGGTAAAATGCATGTGTAGTTTGTTGCTTGTTTTGCATACATGTCAACTTTGAAAGGAGGATTGCTAACAAGTGATCAAGTGGGAGGAAGGATCGACACCGAACATCCAGAACAAGGTATGTTGGTCTAACCATGTATTTGCTAAAAAGAAATGGGTTTTAAGTTAGGGAAAGAAGGTAGAAAGTAGATTTCTTTCGGTCAATCTACATGCATAAGATAACCCTATTTGCTAGTCCATAAGGGGATTTCCCTTACAACAGAATTGGCGACCATACTAGGGGAGTCTCTAGGGTTCCTGGAATTTTATTTTTTGGGTAGTTTTTTAAAGACTGGTTTTATTGCCTGTTTTTTTTAAGTTTCTGTAAAGTCTGAGCTAGCAAAGAGTATGGTTTCCCATACCAGCTTTCTTTGTTATTTGCTTGACTGTGTTTTTTTCGAGACCCACAGAGGTACACGCGGCCTGCATAAGGTCGGCATGCGTGTACCCACGCCCTACTCTCTTACAACCCACGTGTGAACGCTAGCTGAAGAAGTAGCAATAGTGTGTAGATTCCAAAAAAAAATTGAGGCAGTCACCCTCTTCCTTGTTATAATCAGTCAATTTCAGGGGTTTTCTGGAACTCTGTCTGATTCTTGGTTGTTTGCAGTCTTATCTCAGATTGGTTTGCTTTATGAATTTGTTCCTTTCGTTGTTTGCTTTTTTCTGTTAAAGAGAGTGTCTAAGCCTTCAGGAGATCCTGGTTATCAATATCAGTGGTCTCTTCCTGGTTTGGATTGTTTGTTTTTATTTTTTCTCAGAATTTAGAGATACACGCGGCCTGTATAAGGCCAGAACACATGTACACACCCTCTGGATTTACACAGCTCGCGTTCACACGCTTGTTGTTGGATTGTCAGTAGTGTGCTTGTGCAGGATAGTTTTTGTTGAGGCTAAGGCAATCATCTTTCCCTTGACAAGAGTTATACCTCTCAAAGTTTTTGACTCTCTATCCTAGCAGTCAGTAGCT
The DNA here is from genome assembly GCA_010110895.2 of Picea sitchensis. Classification (NCBI taxonomy): domain Eukaryota; kingdom Viridiplantae; phylum Streptophyta; class Pinopsida; order Pinales; family Pinaceae; genus Picea; species Picea sitchensis. The sequence continues at coordinate 18,834 of SNQJ01S0033492.1, read as the reverse complement.
TAGGGTTGATCTTAGCCATATCTTTCTTTTTCATTTAAAAAAGTTGTCATTAAAAATAATTTTTTAGGGTTTTTAGACAAGTGTGAGAGTCATTTTTTAAGTTTCTAGTGTGTGATTTATTGAAGTGATTCTTTGCGATCTGCAATTTAGGTCAGAATTGTTTTTCTTGGTTTTTTACTTGTTGGTATTTTTTCTTTTTTCTTTATCAGCATTTAAATAAATAAATAAAATCTCTTTCATTTTCTTGTTTGGTTGAAGAGTGTGATTATGCATTATTAGCCAGGGAAAAGTCTTTTATTTCATAATTTTTTTGCAGTTTACTTAGATCATAAGTAGCTCATAGTCGAGTGAAATTCCTTTTGGGTTTGTTGTCCAAAATCTTAGAAAATTAAAAAAAAAAAATTGAAAAGTTGTTGAAATTTTGTATTAAATGAAAGTTTTTGTTTCCATCTTTTTATTCATTCTTTCTTTTGTCTTTTACACATCATCAGTTTCACTTTCATACCCCTTGACATAATACAAAGCCATAAAATTAACACTAAATCTAAAATGTATTAGACTTTTATGTTTGTAGGGTTAACCAACTAGTTCAGGATTAGGGCCTTGGATTAAGTTGGAAAGGAAACTCTTCAAGGCCATTACAATCAAACATTGGAGTTTGAGTTAGGGAGTGTCTAAGTCCAGTATTGTGAAATTTATCTGGGACCCCCTTCTAACACAGGGGATAAACACGAGGTTGCATGCGGAAAGGTAGCGGAGATAACCCCTCCAAAGCTGGACCAATCATAGTGGAGAACACATATAGAGGACTTGTTTTGGGATTCCATCGATTGCATTTTCCATGGGGCTTTGTGGGTCTCAAATATGTTCGAGGTCCTCGGTTGTATTCTAGACCACTTGCTTTCGATACCCTTGACAGGTTTCAGGCTCGATACCTTTCTCATTGTGGTCTACCTGACTTTCGACTATACCCGCCTGGTTACTATTCGCATGCTGGCAACCTAGTTGCCTATCGTTTCTAGGGACATACATAGGTGACTGCAGGGGTATACCGTGGTATCTAGGATAGACATCGGGCCACACTTTGCAGAGTATACCCAGAGGGTGCTTCCGTTTTTGAGCTGCACTTGCACCGGTAAGTTGCTCTAGTGTTGGTTGTTGTAATTGTTCTTCCAATTAATTTAGTGTTTGCATGTCTTATCTTATAAGGACTTTTTTTAGTGTGTGTTACTTTTGAACGTTTAGACTACCCTAGAGTGTCTTTGAACTTCTCACACAGTGGAGGATCACGAGCTCCATTGGTCACGAAGGCTTCTTGGCCTACCACCAGTTACACTGGAGCCACCCCCACCACCATTAAGGCAAAAGCTAGACCAACAACAGTCTTTTGAAGCGACCGGGTCACGAGAAATTGTGCCCGACCAACATCCGGAGGAATCAACTGTTTAGGACCTTGGAGCGAATGCTCTTGGCCTGGTTGAAACCCCAACCACTGATTTCTTGGCACCTTTCATCGTACCAATCCAATTTTACGAGTGCCAGACAATGTCTCACACAGCAATGGAAACAAATGTTGTTACTCCTTCTGGGAATTCTTCAATTCCCACTACGATTGTCACCACAAGAGATTTTTCACCTCCTAACCCACCGTCACCGGTCCGAGCCACCATGGTCTCGATTGCCTTTACATTGCACAGTGGTCCGATCTCGTCTTTGGCGGTGGCCACAACCCCTTTCACACCAAGTGCGATAGGCCCTCCGTTCTCATACGGGATGCCTAGTTCAGGTACAAGTCCTATACTTTCCTACTCCACTTTATAGACTTTAGGTCTGGGGGTAGGGAGATCTATCACTCCTCTGCAAGGTCACATGGGGGGCACTCCTACTCCTTTTAATGCTTTCCCTTATGGAGGAGGTCATATACCTCCTTCGTCCCCTTCACTCGGTGGTTCGCATCAGCAATCCGTTGGGCAACCTGCACACGATAGTTTATTTGGAGCGGGGATTCAAGGACCACCTTCACATAATATGTCGGTAGGTTCAACATCATTTTCTTTGATCGGAGCATTTGGTAACAACGCCTTCTCGTCAGCCGCTTTCCCGACTGGGGGCAATTCCAATTTTGGATAAACTATTCCTATGCAGGGTACTATTCCTCCACAGGGGGCAAACCTAGGAAATTCTTCCACATTAGGGCCTTGAAATTCTTGGCAGGGATCCGTTCCCTCGTTCAGAATGCCGATCTGGGGTAATTCTTTCCACAATCAATGGAACCCCAGACAAACTACTATGCCTATCCCCACAGGACTGACATGAGGCAATCCTTCCCAAAGTCCTTCGAATGTAATGCATGCCCAACCATCTATGTCCTATTTTTGAAATCAACTGATGATGTCTCCACATATGCAAAATCCATACACTGGAAAGGGCCATGGTTTCTACCAGAATCCGGGCTAGCAGCCGAACTTTTCCTGGAAACTTGGTGCCAGTCAAACTCCAAGCCCCTTTTTCCTAGGTTATCACCAACAACCCAAACTACCCTTCTTGGTGACTTTGCACTTGCCAGATTTGACAAGGTTGTTGAGTGACCCTATCTGTCACGATCCACGTTGGCCTCCTATGCCGACGAAGTTGCCTTCGGACATCCCAAAGTTCAAAGCCAAGCCTAACGAAGATCCAGGAGATCATGTGACTACCTTCCATCTTTGGTGCTCATCTAACTCATTGAAAGACGACTCCATACAGTTGCGATTGTTTCAATGCACTCTCATTGGGAGTGCCACGAAATGGTACATTGAGCTCGATCGCTCAAGATACTCTTCCTTCGGTGAACTGGCGATGGCTTTCCTAAACCATTTCCAGTTACCTGTGAGATACGACGTTGGCACATAGCTACTCGCCAATTTCAAACAGACAACATCAAACCATATCTCTAATCACATCCAAGAATGGAGATGTCATAAGAGTTTAATTAAGGTTCCAATCCCACCAACATTCCTGCTTGAGTGGTTCCTTAAGTCTTTGGTCCCACAGTTATCCAAAGATGTTGTGATGTCGGGAGTATTCTCTGAAGAAGACACCATCATGAGGGATCAATAATTTAAGCTCACATATTCTCAGTCTGGTTTATTATACAACATCTTACCAGATGCGCCACACTCAATCCTTGATAAAACTAGACAGAGAGCTGGACCACATGCCAATGGTATTGTTGGTTCAGCACAAACAAAGCCCGTTGAGCAATCGACGAAGCAGTTACAACAATTATCTATACAACACACAGCGGCCAGCCAAGCTACTACTTTGGCTGCTCCCCCTACCAAAACGTCGGAGGTACACACAGTACAATCGACTAACCCAAAGGCCACCCAGTAGCCCGAAGGAAAGAAAAAACAACGAAAGAAGGGTAAGGGGGATAAAAAACCTACCGATAATGCCGGCGGGGACAACACTGAGAAACGGAAGGTGAGGTATCCATGCAACTTGTGTGCGGAAGACCACCCGACCCATCTATGTCCTCGACTTGCAGAAGCCAAAAAGTTTGTGATGCAGCAACAACCTGTTGTGTTGACCAATCCATTTCAACATGGGCAAAATCTAACCCAAGCTTCTATAAGCATGAAAGGGGGAAGCCAAGAACCCTCTCCGCCTGTGAACAACCCCTCATCTGTGAACGTATATATGGTGAGGGGTGATGCTTTTATATTGACTAGAGCGCATGACTATAGTACACCAAGCACTTCTGAGAAGGGTAAAGAAGATGAGCTTCCATCTCTTCCTCTACAGATTGAGAAGACGTTGGGTGAAACAATGACACACATTCCCAAAGGTGCATTCAAAAAAGCTTCTCATAACCCAAACGCAAGGGCTGCCCAGAACTACTCTATGGTGGAAGATTTATCACAAACCCCTTGTGCGATGTCCGCTTTGGAGGTCCTCCAAAGCTGCCATTTCTAGAGGAAATCCTTGTTAACCGCTTTAGGATCTACCGAGACTTGTAATCTGGGTACAATCATGCTGGATACAACCGACTTAAAACCTCGTCTTCCTTACCACGTAGAATTTCAGATAGTAGTGGCTTATCCCACAAAAAATTTTACTTGGAATATTTTCCGCACAGTGGTTGATGAGGGCGCCTCGACATGCATTATGGCGTTTCCATGTTGGAAGGTCGTTGGCCAGACTGTTTTGTCTCCGTCACCTACTCTCCTCACTGCTTTCAACGGTCATTCGTTCCGACCACATGACATCGTTCCTTCTTTCCCCGTGCAGTTAGGAGGGAAGACCGTATGTGTCAAAGTAGAGGTAGTCGATGCTCCCCTTGATTATAACCTCTTGTTAGGAAGGAGTTGGACTTATGCCATGCAAGTTGTGGTTGCTACCATTTTTCAGGTCTTGTTGTTTCCACACGAGGGTCGGATAGTGACCATCGATCAATTGTCTTTCTCCAGACCTGACCCTGCATTGGGGGCATCCACGGTCCTGATGATTGATAATCCTCAACCAGGTGTCGTCAACGTAGGGGTTTTTTTGTGCCCATCTTTGATGGGTACCTTCGATTACCCGCCCCCTCAAGGCGATATCAATTTTATATCCAATCACCATAAGGTTGATATTTTTCAAGTTTCGTCGTTCCGCATGACTTACTTCGACGATCCGTGGATACTTCCTTCCCCATCGGCCACGATGGATGGGAAAAGGCACCCGGGCATGTCCATGCCCTTGTCTACAGCTGAAGTAGCATACTCTTTAGTCCAACAAACTTCAGCCCACACTGATCCAACTCCTACACAAGAGTTCGATCGACTTCTAGAGCCTGTTTAGGCTCAGGGTTCTCTCGCTCACACCGATTCATTAAACTTATTCTTGCCCTCTGATGAAGCAATAATTGAAAAAATGACTAGTCCAGATAAACCCCGAGAAGATCTTCATCACAAATCATACTTCCTCCCAGAGTTAAGCCAAATTGAAGCGGGAGAATTCACTGTGACTATGATGGGAGATCGGTCTTGTCCTATTAATCCCTTAGCTACACATGAGGTTTATGCTGAGGGTAATATGGAAACTATCGCTGAAACCTTACTGATCAATATCTCCCAAAACCCTGGCATCGTGGAGAATGTCTTCGTCGGAGCTGACTGCTCCCCCGAAGAGATTCAAATCTACACAAATCTTTTCAAAGAATTCTGCAATGTTTTAGCCTGGTCTTACGAGGAAATTCCAAGCATTGATCCAAAAATAGTTGAACATGAAATCACAACGTATTCTGATGCCAAGCCGGTTTGGCAGAAGCTTTGTCCAGTTAATCCTAAGAAAGAAGAAACCATTAAGGTTGAGGTTGAGAAATTGCTAAAAGCCGGGTTTATCTATCCTATCCATTTGACCCAATGGGTGTCAAATCCTGTGCCGGTCAAAAAAAAACAAGGCATGATTCGTGTATGTACCGACTTTCGCGATTTGAACAAGGCATGTCCCAAAGATAATTTTCCCACACCGTTCATCAACCAGATCATTGATGAATGTGCGGGTTGCGAAGCCTTTTCTTTCATGGACAGTTTTTCAGGGTATAATCAAATACAAATCAAACCTGAAGACCAACACAAAACGACATTCATCTGTCCATGGGGTACATTTGCGTATCTGATCCGAAATCGGATTCAGAAGCATGTCAGGGCTTGAAAAATGCTCAAAAATGAAAGTGCTC
>SNQJ01S0033492.1:0-13120 GCA_010110895.2 Picea sitchensis | reverse complement strand
AAGCCCAAACAGGTAAAAAGTCAAAGGTCAACTGGTCAAAAAGTCAACGCTGATGACATCAGCATGCTGACTGTGCAGGAGATGACGTGGCACTCTCTGGCTGATGGTGATTGGGCAGGTTCGCTGATAGGGCAGACATGTGGTAGGCAATTGGACCAGTCAATGGTTGACAAGTGGCATTTGTCCGTCGAATGGGAAAGTGCCACGTGGCCCAGTCATGGGCAGCCACATGACACCCAGTCATCAGTCAATGTGGTATGTTTCAAAAAAAGTTTTGGGTTCCCTGGGGTTTGAACCCATGACCAACCACTAAGCCTAAGCGCCTTCACAATAGTCTTATAACCAATGCGCCTAAATTATTTTATGTTATTAAAACCCACAATATAAAAGATATTGCATAGTATTATGGCACATAAAGGAGGGGGTTGGGGGCTAAGCCCCAGCGCGTGGTCGTGTAAATGCATATGACCTTAAAAGGGGGTGCACGCTCAGAAAAGGGGGCTTATGCCAAATTTTAACCAATTTATAGTTAAAAGTGGGGTTTTTAACCACTTTTTGTGTTTTAATTAATGTTTAGCCCATTTTTAATGTAATTAACCCATTTTTGGGAGTTATTGGGCATTTTTAGAGCCTAAATTCGTGGAGGAAGTTGGAGACGGATAACCAACTTCCCAACTATTTAACCAAGGCCATTTTGAGGCCATGAAGACAGCTTTTGAGGGCATTCAGAGAAGATATGCTGAGGAGAAGCCAAGCCCAAGCCAGTTTGAGGCAGAGAAGCCGTTTAGGAGGAGATGTTGTCGGACCATTTCTGAGAGCTCCGGATGTCCGTTTTGCGTGCCATTTTTTGTGAATGGTTCTAGAGATCTGGGAGAAGATGACCAGATCAGTCTTGTAGCCATTTGGCATCGCAGTGATGTACTATTGAGTTTTCAAACAGAAATAAAGAAGCCCCCCCCACAGAGAAAAGGCCCGGAGACGTAGGCAAAGTTGTGCCGAACTCCGTTATCAAACTACGTATTATGGTTTGCTGTCTTTCATTACATTTCAGATATTCATATATGTATATGGCTGTATAATTCATTTTCTTTTCTCGTTCTTTCGCTAAGTTTCTCAATGGTTAATTAACGCATGCAAATAAAAACTCAACCATAAGTCATTCAAAAAATCCTGACGGATCAGTATCGTAAGATGCCTTTTGGTCTCAAAAATGCTAGAGCCACCTTTAAGCGGGCCATGTATTTTTCTTTCCATGACCTCAAGCATATAGTTGAGGCTTACTTAGATGATTTATCATATCAATCTCGCAAGAGAACGGATCATCCCACACACCTTCGACTTATCTTTGAATGTTTTCGCTACTTTCGGATTTGCTTGAATCCAAACAAGTGTAGCTTCTGTGTAATGTCAGGACGATTGTTAGGTTTCATAGTGTCAATAACAGGGATCATGGTCGATCCTCTCAAGGTGGAGGCAATAGTTCAGTTTCCCCCCCCACGCACAATCCTTCAACTTCAGAGTCTACAAGGCAAGGTGAACTTTTTACGACACTTCATCGCCAACTATGTCGAGATCACCAAGGGCTTTATGCGCTTACTGAAGAAAGATGTTCCCTTTCACTGGGACGATGCTGCTCAATTCTCTTTCGACGCATTGAAACATGCCCTCACAACTGCCCCTTTGCTCCGGCCACCTAACTATAACACAGATTTCTTATTATATTTGGTTACAGCAGAATCAACCATTGGCATGGTTTTAGTTCAAGAAGATAACTTGTTCTCAGAATACATGATCTATTACCTGAGCTGAGGCCTCGTAGGACCGGAACTCAATTATTCTCACATCGAAAAACTTGCGTTGGCAGCATTTCATGCTGTTCAACGGTTCCATCATTATGTTTTGTTTCGCAAGACCATCGTCATTGCTATCGTGAATCCATTCCAGTATATGTTGACATGATGGGTAATAGGCGGAAAAATCAGTAGATGGATAGTCATCCTCCAGGAGTTTGACTTAGACTTCATTTTAGCAAAGTCCAAAAAGTCACTAGTCTTCGCAGAACTTATTTCGGAACTTTCGGTTGAGTTAGGTGACGTTGTGCCTGAAGAATCGCCTATCCGGGGAGATATGTTTTTGATCACATCTTCGGATCCCTGGTATGAAGATATGCTTATCTATCTCCAGACTTTGAAGTGCCCCACTACTACTTCTCGTGATGAGCATCGACGCATACGCCATCAGGCCAAGAATTTTCTCATACTCGATTATACATTGTATCAGAGAGGTGTAGACTGCATCCTACGTCGATGTCTCACTCACGAAGAAGCGATTATTGTGCTTAACGATTGCCATACCGAAGCTTGTGGCGGTCATTTGTTTGGGTTGGAAACAACTCAAAAGATTCTACGAGAAGGTTACTTCTGGTCAACACTTATCAAAGATTGTATCGAATCGGTCAAGAAGTGCCATCCGTGCCAAATCTTCTCTCGAAAGATGAGGGCACATTCTGCTCCCATGTTTCCTTTCATCACAGTTGGTCCCTTCACCAAGTGGGGGATTGATTACACTACTTGCAACTCTCCTTCAGCAAGGGGGCACCGCTATATCATCGTAGCTGTAGACTACTTCACAAAGTGGGGCGAAGTTATGCCAACGTTTAAAGATTATGGAGAGACTGCAGCTCTCTTTTTATTCAATCAGATAATAGCAAGGTTCGACGTCCTGAGGGAGATGGTCACTGACCATGGAAGTCACTTTCAGAACCAGATGATGACTGAGTTAACATCAAATCTTGGGTTACGGCAAGAACATTCATCACCCTACTACCCCCAAGCAAATGGACAGGTGGAAGCTGTAAACAAAACTCTTAAGACCATTCTACAACGAACTATCAACTCAGCCAAGTCAAATTGGCATTTGATGTTATACTCGGCATTATGGGCTTACTGAACATTTGTTAAGACTGCAACCGGTTTCTCACCTTTTCAACTCGTTTACGGGATGGAGGTAGTCTTTCCCATCGAATGTCAGATCCCGTATCTAAAATTGGCAGTACAATTATTGCCAGACACTTCTCCACTTGAAGAACGGTTAGTATACCTTGAGCAGCTCAATGAGAAGTGTAGTGATGCGGCCCTGGCCAACGAGGCTCACAAACATAAGGTCAAGTGTTTGTATGATAGGTTCGTTCGTCCTCAGATTTTCTCTAAATGTGACCTTGTCCTGGTCTATGACCAAGATAAGGACCCCCTGGGGGTAGGAAAATTCAAACCCGTGTGGTTCAGACCTTTCATCATAAAAGAGGTTTTAAAAAAGGGTGCTTATCGTCTGGTTGATTTTGAAGGGAATGATTTGGCGGAGCCTAGAAATGGACTCTACCTCAAGAAGTATTACTCATAGGCAGGTCACTGTGGGTAACTTTTTGTAACATATGTATAGTCTTTGTACTATTACTTTTTAGTTTCTTTTAGTGTTATGGACGTGTCGTTGATGTTATCTTTCATCACTGTGGCAGATGCCAAGTGATTCTGAGGTGTTCATTAGGTATGCAGACAGTGCTAGTCGACACACTCAGAGGCTTGCCTCCGCATCTTGGGTAATCTTTACACCTCAAGGCTAGTTATTATCTTCCAGAGGTATATGCTTAGGTGACACCACAAATAATGTTGCCGAGTATAGTGCAGTTATTGAGTTGCTTCGTGATTCTTTGTCATTGGGTATCTCTCATCTCTGGGTCTATCTCGACGCTCAACTGGTTGTGTCTCAGTTAAATAGAGTATATCGGGTTCATGATCCAACTTTACACCGACGATTCCTTAGGGTACATCTCTTAGAACAAAACTTTGATTATTTTACATATTTTCATGTCCCTAGGAGATTAAACCAAGTTACAGATACTCTAGCTAATCAAATTTTAGATTGGCATCTTGCACACATATGAAAGAACATTAACATAAGCATGTAAATACATTTTTGCACACATGATCCATAAGACACAAAAAGACCAAAAAAACCATATATAATATCATAAAGTAACCAGAGTACATAGATGGACACAAGCGCCTCAAAAATATAACCGATAATGAGTCACAGGGCTTATTCCCTCAAAAAACATATACAAGTAGTGCTCGTGGCACGTCAAAATGTCTAGCTAAAGTCAGGGCCTGTGGGCCCTATTATACTAGTCCACAGCGTTGGATAAATGCCAAAAAAACCGGACCCACGTCTGTGGTGCCCCCACTACATGAGGTTGCATAGATAGTGGTAGGTCCTCAATCTCTTCCATTGGGACCGTGCGAGTGAGCGCAGTAAAGTTACGCTCGACTCGTCTCAATACCCTCTCAGCCTCCCCGGCTGGAAGATCTCCTGCTACTGCTGGTCCCCCTGCGGTAGCAAGTGCGGCCCCTGGCCGAGGACGACGCTTGTTCCTCGCATAGTCAACAGGTTGCACTGGTCCCACATCTGCACATAATGAACACATATCCGTCAAATACTCTGGCATAACAAAACAAAAATGATATATATAACAAAACAACATAAAAATTACATATACAACAAAAAAAACTACAAAGGAGGAGACTTACCCATCTCCCCTCGCTCCTCACCAGGAGGTACTGGTATCTCAGGGTCTCTCAAAAAATTAATCCCAGCATAGGGGTAATCCTCTATAACCGGGATCTATCATGACAGCCAGGCAAAGAAGTCATCATCGAAGGACTCATTGGTCCTTCCGCCACCCTATCGCGGAAGTAATACTACCCATCTACACACAATAGGAAGAGAGGCCTGATGTCCTCATACCACTACTCGAGGACTAAAACTCGGAACTCTCTCAAAAAAGAACGAACACAGAATGGTCCCGAACCCAAAGTTCCTATGTGTCCGCAAATGACAATCTGCCAACTGTCTTTTCATACACTCAATCCATGTGGTACTCCAATCAAAAACTTGTGCATTTAAGCACTGGACTGCACAGTTCATCTATGCACGGGACGCCTAATGTAGAGCCGCAAAACCAGTAATTCGCCCGATAAGCAATACTATCTCTTGTAGCGATAAGGTAGTGATATTTCTTATGGGCACCTGCGTGCTTGAGTGGTCTATATCATCTGCAAAGTATAGGCCTATCAATTCCGCTATGTTATGTGGCCCCGCAGGAAAAGTCTGAAAATTGACTAGTTCCCCTCTCTTGGAGAGGCTAGTCAAAAAGTAAATGTCCTCAACCGTGGGCACCAGTGACTTCCCCTCTAACATGAATGCCTCTGCATCCGGATGCCAGTAGTCAACCAAGGCATTCAGTAGCCTAGGTTGTGCCCGCATGAAAGGACATAGAAAAAACTTGAGTAACCCACATTGCATCAAAGTAGCCACAGCATTGGGGTCTTCGCCGACCAACTCATTCACCTCTTCATGCTCTCTTTCTCTCCAATGGACATACATCCTGCAAAACACCAAGGTTCAGAAGGGTTAACCCTTTCTTTTTATGCCTTTTTCATTCCATAAGGGGGTCCACATGTGCTGTAATGGTGATAGTTGCATGTACACGCGTGCAGAGTTTACTCTGCCCGAATGTACATGCGTCCTGTCCAGAGATAACCCGCATGGACCTAGGGCCGACTTTTTAAAAGGTCGACACCCCCCTAAAAAATGAAACCCAATGCACAAATAAAGACATAAAATGTAAGATAAGGGAGTTTGTACTTACTTGGTCTAGACAGAAGTTCGTTTCATCCACTGTAGCTCCCAGAATCACCGTTTTTGACAAAGGGGGTCTTTTGGCTCCAGAGTCAATTTCCAAATCAATAATGGTGATAATGAGCTGCCGACTTCTATTTATAGACTTTTTGGCCTCTTTTTGTCACTTTTTGGGCTTCCCTTATCATTTTCTTTATACCAAAAACCATTTAGAGTGATTCAGGAGTTGCATAGGAGGGATTTGATCGGGTATTGGGATAGTTTTTTTTGAGTTTTGAGTATTTTTCGACGGTTCATGGAAATTTTTTCCGATGATTGACTTGAGCATATAGGTTAGGTTTCTACCCTGACTCTTGTATCTCATTTTCTTTTTCCTTTTCCATAGGATCGATCCCATCAGGTTGTGACATAGAACCATCATATCTGCTTTAGAAGTGTTGCAACTTGGTGGTAGAGCTTACCGGAAAATGGATGCCCTAGGTAGATCCTGGTTGCATTATGGTATTCATGCTGTCTCTAAAACATTGTAGGCTCAGGAGTCCTTGTAGTTTTCCCTGAATACAAGTTTGAGCCTCATTTGCATGATTCTTCTTTGCTCTTGACCTCACCCTCAGGACTCACAACAAATAAAGGGTCTTCTTTTAAGCCCTTTTCAGACCCTCTAAAAATGAAAAGATTGTCGAGCGATCTTGTGGCCTTTCACGCTCGTTAAATTGAAATTTGAAGTCACGTCTATCCAGCGGTAGTTTACCTCTTTTTCGGTCCGGAAGGTCAACTGTACGAACAAAGGTATACTCTATGGAACTTCATTTCTTTAGAAGAGTACTCTCAGGTATAATTTTATCCCTTTTTCGGGCCTAAGGGACTAAACTTACGAAGAAGGAACCCCCACGGAGTCCATAGTTAATCTCTTTTCAGACTCCCTAAAATTGAAAAGATCGTCAAGTGACCTTATTCTTTCACACTCATTAAACTGGTCCAGAAGAACATTCCTGACGGAGTCCATAGTTAAGCTTTTTTCAGACTCCTTAAAATGAAAAAATGGCCTAGTGATCTTGTCCTTATCACACTCGTTAAAATGGTTTTGAATAGATGTCTTGTCGATGCTATTTTACCCCTTTTTCGAACCAACTAGACTATCTTCGAAAAAGGTACCCCAATGGAGTCTCCTTTTATGTTTTTCAGACTCTCTAAATATGAAAAACCACCGAGCTTACCTTCTCTTGGCTCGTTAAAATTACATCGAAGGACGTTACCATTGTGTGTTTTGTCAACTACGTTTCCATACCTTATACGCCAGCCTTGTAACAATTTTCTTCTGCGTCTTAACACCCTTGGCCCCCGGAGGATTTTTTTTTAGTATCATTATACTAGAACATCAGTCTTTTCCTTGTGCCTTGAACTTGTATGTTTGAAACACTCGTTCCTCCATTGTAACGTAACATTCCTTTATTCTTTTTCCCAAAATTATTGAAAAAGACAAAAAAATCAAATATACCCCAAAAAGAGGAAGGGAAAAGTATTTTCTTTATTGGCAGCATAATGAGTCTCCCTTGGATAAATCACATCTGTTTGTTTGTTCATCAAACTATGGGATGTAGTACAACCTTAGGAAGTTGTTCTCGCTATATAGAGTTGTGTCCTCCACCGTTTGGTTATCCTTCCAAACATATGGAGAGTTTGCGTTGCCTCCTGCTTCGTAGACTTATGATTAATGCCATGCTGCCTGAGTCTCATCATTTGTTGTGCTATTGTCCAAGGGAAGTTTGTCACCAAGCCTGAGTCGGCCTCTCTGCAATTTGTCTCTTGCCCTCATACCCGACCATCCTGAATGTCCAATCAAGTCCTTGTTCGAAATCAATGAAGCCTTCAGTCTGATCATCAAGTCCATGACCGACGAGCCATCGAAGACCTCTGGGTAGTGCAGTCGTACACTCATATTACACTCCTACCTGAGTTTTGAAGATTTTGAAGTAGTTGCTCGAGCTCTGAAGACCTCATCTCCAGCCATCAGGCCGTATCAACTTCTAGAAGATGGATACTCTATATGTATATATTTTTTATTTCTAGATGTAGCTCCGCTGTGTATTGTTCGCGACTACTCTTTATATAGTTATATGGCATGGATCTACAATGTATTTGATTGGTATCCATGATTCTATTTTATGCTGAGCATGGGTATGCCCGCCTCGATGAGACATTTGTTATTTTGCAGACGACGCCTCCCAGTTCCTGATCCTTGGGCTTAATCGTTTGGCACATCAGTAAAGATTGGTAATGTATTTCGGCCATCAGATGCTCTTCTGACCTCACACATTAGGGGGCATCTGTTATAACCCTAAATTGCACCATACATGCTTACCTGGCATCAGGCCATCTCAGATCCCTTATTTGCCAAAGCACTGCTAAACAACTCTTTAAAAAACCTCTTTTATAAGGGCCCATGTGCCCTACTCCATTACTGCGCGTGTGTACACGCTAGCTGACCTAAACCAGCCCGCGTGGACCGACAAAATCATGAAAAAAGGAAAGTTGCCAACATAACACATAGCTTTGGGTGAGTTAACTGAAACTCCCGGCCATGCATGGTCGAGGGTTCGTCCAAATACCTAGCTCCTTCTAGCCTATAAAAGAAGGGGTAGGGTTCCCATTTGGAGGAGGAAAAAGATAGCAAAGAAACTCTGCCCAATTGAATATTCCCATTATGCCAACCCTTTAGCCATCCTTGTGTAAGAGGAGATACAAAGCAAATAAGTTGGAGGACATTTGAAGAGGATCCCAGGATCAGGATTCGCGAAACAGTGGCTGGTCTCGACATTTGTAAGTTGATTCATTTAAAGTAATAAAGAAATTCTTTTCCCATACCACTTTATGAGTTCTTCATAGTACAGTAAATATATGCTTGAATCTCTAACCCATCAGTCTATAGGTAAAATGCATGTGTAGTTTGTTTCTTGTTTTTCATACAGGTCATCTTTAAAAGGAGGACTGCTAACAAGTGATCAAGCGGGAGGAAGGATCGACACCAAACATCCAGAACAAGGTATGTTGGTCTAACCATGTATTTGCTGAAAAGAAATGGGGTTTAAGTTAGGGAACGAAGGTAGAAAGTAGATTTCTTTCGGTCAATCTGCATGCATAAGATAACCCTATTTGCTAGTCCGTAAGGGGATTTTCCTCACAACAACTAGCCTAGAAAAAGTACAATTTCACAAAACATAAAAATCTGGATTTTTTAGTGGAAATATTGTCCATTGTGGGCTTCCTACTTAACAGTTGTTTGGGATTTCAAATCTGTTTCTTCATATTCCCTACCACTATGTTTATTGAACTATGTCTTCTTCCATGATCTTAGTCATATAAGATCCAACTAAACCCTTTGGAGGTGAAATCATGGAATGATCTCTCTTGACCAATCCCAAAATCAAATGAGTTTGCATATTATGGGTTGATGTAAGCCTCTCAATTTGTTTGTCTTGTATGGCTACTGCTAACTTCCAATCCTACATTTTTACCAGTTGTCAGGACACCCTATCCTTGAGATGTGATACAAATTTCTAGAGACTCATGGATTATTGCACTACCCTCCTCATTATCTTTCAAAAATTGGAAACTCCACATGGGGCACATATGCAAAAATTTCGATGACCATCCATTCTGTATAAAGAATTATTCCAAAATACAAAGATGTTGTAATAAGAAGGCCCCATGTGCATGGGATTGATAAAGCCAAAAACCTATGCTCCACAACAAATCCCAGAAACCCAATTCCTCATATACCCATAAAGTGAAATTGGTTGGAGAAGAACTAATATATAAAAAATAAATGCATAAAGCACAACTCGGAATCAAAAGAAAAACTTCATAGAGAATAGGATGATTGCCAATGCTCATCCATTCTACAATATTAATCTCAATAAGCCTTAGAAACACTGCAAAAAAAACCCTACTCTTTAGCTAAACATAATTTATCCCACCTTTGTTCCAAGAGGACATCTTGCCTCTTATAATAACGCTCCCTTAACCGAATATGATGAAGTGTATGAGGAGGACCTGGGGAATAATACTTTGCATTCATATTCATGGGAGATATTTTATGAAGGGCCCCTCCTTATTTTTACTTAACTACCCTTTCAATTAAACTCGGATATTTTACGAAGGGGCCCTCCTTATTTTCACTTAACTACCCTTTCAATTAAACTCCATTATTTTTTATTCGTGTTGTTATTTTTACTTGACTACCTTTTCAATTAAACTTGGATATTTTACGACGAGGCCCTCCTTATTTTCACTTAACTACCCTTTCAATTAAACTCCATTATTTTCTAGTCATTGTTGAGATGCCAAAAAAATGTGATAAAACTCAATGATGTTGAAAATGCCTCTCATGGATGTTGAAAATGCCACAGTGATGATTGCGTTAAGATAAAACTCAATGATGTTGAAAATGCCACAGTGGTGATTTCTTTATAGTATCATGTCTATTGAACTTTTACTAACAAGATTGTATGTCAACGACCTTATATTTTGATTTTTTTTTACTAATTTTTTTAATTACTCAATTACTCTTTTAATTAAACTCAAATATTTTATGGGTCCTCCTTATTTTCACTTAACTACCTTTCAATTAAACTCCATTATTTTATAGTGATTATTGAGATGCCAAAAAAAAATGTGATAAAACTCAATGATGCTTATGCCTCTCATGCCTCTCATGGATGTTGAAAATGCCACAATGATGATTTCTTTATAGTATCATGTCAATTGAACTTTTATTAACAAGATTGTATGCCAAAGGCCTTATATTTTGATTTTTTTTCTTCATGCTATTTTTGTTAATGAGGTTTGTTGGATTTAGATGATTTTTGTTGATGGGATTTATTTTGATATGAAATTGGGTTTAGATGATTTTTGTTGATGGGTTTATTTTTGGTATGACATATTTATAATGTATATTTTAAGTTTATAATTATATTAATAATTTAATGAAATATTTTATAAAAAAAGTTAATTGGGTGTACTTTAAGTGGTTGAGATGAGAAATGTTATCCTCTCCACTTGAGTTCAAATTTCACTTGGAACATGTTTTCTCTTCATGAGTCAGTTGTTGATGGGTTGGACAAGGTACCAACAATCTTATTCTCTTTTCCACTTGAGTTCAAATTTCACTTGAGACATGTTTTCTCTTCATAAGTCAGTTGTCGATGGGTTGGACAAGGTACCAACAATTTTATTCTTGCTTATGAGATTGAAGGTGAAATGATATATATATATATATATATATATATATATATTTGTGAGAAAACAAATTTCCAAGACAACTAAAGAGACCACCAAATGTAAAAGTATGGAAGAAGGGGTGGCAAGGTATGGGAAAAACTTCAAAGAAACATTTTATAAAAGAGATAAAATTAAATTAAATAAAAGTAGAAGCATATTATCTTAGTTTGAATGGTCGATATGCTTTGAGAATTGGGGGACAAGAAAACAAATTTCCAAGACATTTGAAGATACCACCAAATGTAAAAGGATGGAAGAAGGGGTGGTAAGGTATGATAAAAATTTTAAAGAAACATTTTATAAAAATGGTAAAGTAAAATGAAATAAAAGTAGAAGCATATTATCTTAGTTTGAGTGGTCGATATGCTTTGAGTGTTAATCATTATTAAATTGGCAGTTCATCTCCTTGGACAGTTTCTTGTGACTTAGTCACAATGGTATATCTAAGTGAACCAATTATATAATTTGTCTATCCGAGGAGTGAGTAGTGCCTTAATATTATCCTTGAGAAGTGGATTCCATGATGATGATGATGATGATGATGATGATGATGATGATGATGATGATGATGATGATGATGATGATGATGATGATGATGATGATGATGATGTGGGGAGATCAGGCCATTATAATCACCATGAAT
This sequence comes from Picea sitchensis, assembly GCA_010110895.2. NCBI lineage: Eukaryota > Viridiplantae > Streptophyta > Pinopsida > Pinales > Pinaceae > Picea > Picea sitchensis. Next base: position 1,503 of record SNQJ01S0033492.1, on the reverse strand, counting down.
TTGTAGTTGTCATTTGGGATACAATTTAAATTCTTGTCTAGGCACATTGGTTTATTGATTATTATTGTCTTGAGGTTTCTATTTTGATGCCCTCCTTCATGTTCTCACCACATTTTTACCCTTCATAATGAGGTGAGTGCTCTTTAATAACTAGTTTCATTATTTAGTCCATTGATGTAACTAACTAGTGATCACTAATGTTGTGGGGCATTTGGCTAGTTTTATGTCGATAGGTGCCCAATTTGAATCCCCTAGTCTAGACACACACTATTCTCTACTAATGATTTACTAGTGATGTCATTTACGGATGCGGGGTTCAACATCCCTTGGATTTCGCCAAAAGTTTATTTCTTCCAAAAAAAAAAAACTAACTCCATTATATATTAAACAATTTTTAATAGCGTAGTATAAACATGCTACAATTTGAACCTTTTCTAGTTATATTTTTTGGATAATTTTTCCTCATAATCCGGTTAAAAATTTAGAAGAATTGTTGGAATCACAAATATCAATTGTTGATATTGCACAATCTGGGTGCAATAGGGGTTTTTGAGGGTGTTGAATCCATTTATGCATTTAAAAATGCAATTTTGGTAATGAAAAAATTTCAATTCCAGAGATTCTTCTATAATCAAATTCAGATGATGATTGCTTGAAAAAGTCCAAATCCTATAACATTTAGACTTCTCCATTTTAAATAATAATCTTTCTCAAAAATGCTTAAGCACTCCAATTATACATTATGGTGTCATGAATGTGAATTATAAATATACTTTTTGTGCACATTACTTAAATTAGCATATCTCGTTGCTTGTAAACTTCATTAATCTTAAGTTATATCTCTTGTTGCACTAAGAGTAGCAAAGTGCATTTACAACTCAATATGATAAAGATGTTGTCACATTTTTCATATGGGTAATGCTAACATGTAGACTTTTAAAATACATATAATATTTATAACAAATAATAGTAATATTATATGTTATATAATAATAATAATAATCTATTTTTAAGATTACTACCAAGACCAAGCCAAACACTAAATTGAAAAATATTTTTCATCATATTTAATATAAAAACTACTATATAAAAATATACCAAATTTACATAAATAAAATATGATAAATATGATATTTACATTAAAAATATTATTATTATTCTCTTCGTATAATTTTTGATTAAAAAAATTACATTTTAAAATATTTAATTTCTTTCAATATTTTATAAATCCAAAATTAAAATATATTTATATTAATTATATAAAATACTTATTTTAATTAAATACCTTTAAAATATACCATATGAAACTAAACTTGTGCAGGTCATGTGTCATGATTAAATTAAACGCTTCCCTTTTTGAAATGCATACACGGTAACTTTCAATATACATAAAGCATAAGCATCTCCTTTATCATGAATTGCTCGCCTTTGAAGCAGGTACGCCCTTTCAAAAGTCGACCAAATAAATGATAAAATCGTATAAACAAATCAGTTAATTATAAA
>SNQJ01S0033491.1:17021-49877 GCA_010110895.2 Picea sitchensis | reverse complement strand
AGATTTCTTCCATGTACCAGCTGAATAGTCATGATTTTGAGGAGATAGCCATAATTGCAAGTGCCTAAGATATATATGTATACATATATTTAAAATACGGAAGTGACCTTGCAAATACCAAGAATTATTATAGAACACCTACAACATTCACACATCTTTATATCAACGGATGTTTAATGAAAAAGTTATAGGACGAATTGGCCTATGGGTCCATAGGTTGACATGTTGGAAATTATATTTGGAGTGATTCGAATTATCATAGTTTAATTACTACAACTAATCATGGCAGTCACGAAGGCCCAGGGAAGAAGGGACATCTCAAAACTTCACATACCCCTGAATAAATTCATAGCTGTGTAATTAACAATATAATCACCTAGAATTTAAAAAGGAAATCCTTTAACACAAGTACAATAGTTGCAATTTGAATTCATTTATCATCATGTGATCTGGAGTCAATTACATATAAGATATACATATAGCTGGCAATAGCCGAGCACCTTTTATTCATTTAAAAATCCTTTCTTGGAAGGAGACAGTATGTCACTAGTACATTAAACCAATGAAATAACCAGTATGCCATTACAAGTAGGTGAAAAGGAAACCCTGAAATTATTTTAAGAATAATACTACATATCTCATCCAGAATTCAAACAAACAAACACCCCATACTGTGTTTTATTCTAATGATAGAAATTACCATCACAAAATGGGTTATCCTTAATCAAACGGTACCAAAATCGGAACATAACTACAATGTTAATCAAAGGACTGGAAAAGGACCACGCCCTTCCTCTGGAACTAAAAGAATGTGACAGAGAGGGTTATGGGCATGGAACCTGAATACCTTTGTCTCCAAGAATAGGCGTGGATATCTGCAACTTCTTACCAACGAGGACTCTGCAAAATTTGTACCAGTAAAATATTAGTAACTTAATATGCCATTGAAATTTTAGAACGATACAAAAGCAGGGTGAATGAAAGTATCCACATAATTAAAATATATCACTTGACATAACCTGTACTTATCTTGGATTTTGTCGTGGCCATGATCCGTTTCCCAGCCATGGTCGTCCACCAACCAAGACGGGAGGAGCGAGCTTGTTTAAGTTGATGGGTAACCTCACATCAAAACAGGGCCCCATCATTAGTTAAAACATCTAGTTCAAGAAAGAAGTGATACAAGAAACTATGGATTTCATAATTATAATAGTAGTTCCAACACAAATTCCAGAGACACTAAAATAGTGAATGAATATACTCTAAGGTATAGACAAGATACAGATAATATACTAGACCAAATCTTCGTAAGGAAACACCATCAAAATACAGTTATTATGAATGTTAAATACAGGAATCCGTTTTTGTTAAAATTTAGAAGAAAGGATTAAAGTAACACGAAATTGTTTAGCCTATTGACAGACCATGGTAAGCCAATAAAAAACTCGTAAATATTTATCAGTTACAGGATATTAAGCTTTCAAACCTGAGAGGTACCATTTAGTAAACAAATTTATGAAAGGTCCTTTTAGGGGCTCTCTCTTTGGGGTTACGGATTATGGGGGAGGATGGTATACAGGCGAAAGGTACATTTGAGGCATATGAGTGGAGTTGGGTTGGGAAAACATGCTAAATGGAGTATAACTAGCCACGACGGGAATTTAGATCCTACGAAACAAATAAAACTGTTTTAATATGGACAAGGAAATACTGCAATTACAATGCAACGCTCTCACCCTAATAAACTTAATTTATGGAATGAAACTAGGGGAAAATCCCATAGAATCTCAATACCAACCAATGATACAGGATGGTGAAGTAGAGAAAAAACAGTATGCCCTAGAGGCAATCTACTCGTGAATCACCAAGAAAACAAAGGAAGGCGATATCAACCCTTTTGGAGTTTCCAGAATAGATAAGAACGCGGTAATAAAATTACTTAGCAGAGGGAAGAAACTTCCAGAAACTTTCTGGAGTTTTGGCAATAAGAAAATAACCTCTTACTGATAGTATAATCATTGCGGCACGTAGGTTACCCATAATGGTTTCAAGAGGAAGAGAAATCGGCCACAAATCTATGACTAGAGATGCAGAGGTAACAAGAAACTTACCAGTGGGTTAGATAGCAATGCCACCTCCTCTATGAGAAAAACATCACCGTTGTTTCCCTTCACTAAGAAATGAGAGTCACAGAGATAGACTTCCGAAGAACCTCCCCACAACAAAATCCATTAACCTAGCGAACTCCTTCCTTGGAGAATGAGGTCTGCGGGTACAAATGACCAGGTGGTGAGATAAACTTGGCACGTCCATATTGGATAGTAGGTCAGATGATGGCCTTGATTGTAGCATGTACCCTACCCCCTTTTAATGCCCTATCCAGGATTAAGTGCATATCGGACCTACCCCTCTTTTGGTATTCAATGAGCGACTGAGTAAGGAAGCGCCTGTGCGATTCATGGAAACATTTAACCCTAAATCACAATAAATGTAGTTAATACAATGTACAATTGACACTACGTTCAGGCAGGTGAATCCGAATGGGATGGTCAAGTGCATATCGGACATAAACCCTAAATCACATTAAATGCAATTAATATAATGTACAGTTGATGCTACGTTCTAGATAGGTGCAGCCGAATGGGATTTCTAGCACGGGTAGAGGATTTTAAAATATTCGCACTCTGATTTAAACGGGAAGCCTTACCTAACCACTATCTCGTATCTAGATACTTTTAAACTAAAGGGGTCTTATTATATAAAACTTTTCACAGAGGAGTATAGTCTAATACTCTACTTTTACCTAAGCCCGTTTGGTCATTTTTATTGTGTGATTATGTGTATGGTCCAACGCATGAGGCCTAGGCTCTAAATCCCAAAGTCGTATGTAATATAAACATATGGTAATGGTTTATATGTATGGTCTAACATGTAAGGTTAAGGCCATAGAATCCCAAAGTCGTTTGTATTGTTAAGACTGTGGTAATGGTTATAGGTACAAACAGATAGGAAAGTAATTATAATTACAGGACTTTAAATAAACATTGAAATGGGGAATAAACACTTATTATATCATCGATTTGAAAACTTTCAATTGAATGGTAATGACAGTTGACGACAGTAAGGACTCTAGTAAACTCTCAGATTCAAGCTATATAATAAAAATCCTACTTTCTTGAATCCCGAAGCTATTCATGGATAAATGTACAAACAAATTTATTTTTTTTGACAGTTTTTAAGGTACATTACAAAAATTAAGGTGGTGGTTTGTCGTAAATGATATGGTGGATAAATACATGAGAGGCCCCATAGTCATTTGTTAGGGAGGTTGGTTTAATAGTTTGGGGATTTCAATGAACGTAGATTGAGCATGGAGGGGAATGGTATTCTCATTCATGATCATTAATTCAAACGAAGATAGGAGAAAAAGTATAGTTCACACAATGGAAGAAGGAAGTTCTCATGAATCCCATTATAATCCTGACCAAGATTTAAATTGATGGGCAGTTTGAGGATTTTGAGAGGTGCATAGCCCATATTTTTGTCAAAGAGGAAGAACCCGGTGAGGCCTAGATGTAATTTTTGAAGTGTTAATTTAATAGACTAGTTTTACATGTAGATTTTCCTCCATTAATGGGTTGTGTGCATTGCTTTGAATTGAATTGTTGTGTGCTCCTAGTAATTACAACATCCACAGTTAATAGACTTTCTACACTACTAATGTATCAGAGCATGTTTGATCCCCACATGTGAGTGATAATGACACATCGATGTTTTGACATTGTAAAACCCTATGGGGAAACATCCAAGACCCTCGCTAACATGGGCACTTGGACCGATTTATTAATACAAAAGAAAAATATTACATAGAGATTCACAAGAGAGTTTATCGCAATTGATCATCAGTAAATGACCATTAGTAAAGAATGATCTCCAAAAGACAACAACCTAAGTGGAATCTAGGTAGAAGAAACCCACACGAGTGCTCCAAAGTTTTTGAGGAAATTACGAATCCCTTAAAGGTCGAGGGATTCCTATAGGAAGAGCAAGACAATTCAATGGAACATGTTTCAAGTGTGGACCACAAGGGTACCAAAATTTTATGTGTCTAGAGAAATTATGTGTCAGTTGAATACAAGAATAAAGAACATGTAAATCTCCATTAGTGAAGATTACAATTGGGTTTATTGTTGGAGACAACACACATCTTAATTGAGGGAAATGACTTAGGCTCGAGATTGCAACAATATTTTCCATAGTAGGTATTTTGGTCCCAAGAACAATAGTGGTGAAGGTGGTCTAAAATATATCTATTCTAAGAAAGAAAAGGGGGAAGAACTATGATTTTATTAGTAGATCTTTGCACATGCATCTGTTAGGTTATTTACACACTTAGGAGTTAGTTAAGATAAACTTGGTACAACATTTCCTTAGCTTAAAGTGTGTTTCCTTAGTATGCATTTGTAGTTATGTAATCTGATGGTCAGAATTTGTTCTAGACATAAAGTTATCTAATGACTCATATTCTCCTCGATACTAATGGCTATATTGATTAGACCAACCCCACTCATATTTTGGAGGGGTGATGCACCTTCAGACCATGTTGTCTCACAATGTATTCATCCTTTGGTTGATGAAGTGCTCATTCTGATGCAATCTTTGACCGAACCCACTCTTCTTTTTGAGGGTGATTGGCCTTCAAACCATGTTGTCTCACAACCTATTCATCCAGTGGTTGAGGAAGTCGTTGTTCCAATGAAATATTCAGTAACCCCACTCTTCTCTTAGAGAGTGTTGAGTCTACCAAATGGTCAAACAGATGTAATCTTCGGTTGATCCCACTCTTCTCTTGGAGAGTGTTGAGTCTACCAAAGTGGTCATGCCAATGCAATATTTGGCTGATCCCACTCTTCTGATAGGGAGTGATGTGTATACCGACTATGTTTTTAGCATTTCTAGTTCAGTATTTTCATAACAAGGGGACATTCCATCCACTTCGATCACACCCCCTCCAAGTCCTAGGATGGTTTCCTTTGATTGGAATGACCTTGTTGAGCCTCGCCTTCCTTCTTATATGCCTTTTCAAATAAGGGTTGAATTTAATTCAAAAATCATTTACCGATGTATTGTAGATGAAGGAGACTCTGCAAGTATTTTATCCTCCTAGGATTGGAAACCTTTGGGTTCTCCTGATCTTGTGACCACTTCGCACGAGTTGTTGGATTTTGATAAACGTCCTAGTGAATATTTGGGGATTCTTTCTCAATTTCCTATCTCATTAGGTGGTAAAATTTTCCTTTTTTATGTTATAGTGGTGCAAGGCCCATTATATTTCAATATGCTTCTCGGGTGTGATTATGTATACACTATGAACGTTGCAGTGTATACTCTCTTTCGGGTGATGCATTTCCATCACAATGGAAGCATTTTTACTATCGACCATTTGGCATCCGATAATCACCATCCTAATTCAACGTTAGTTCAAGATGCCCCTTTATATATATAAATTATTGATGTAGACTCTACCCCACCATAGGTAAATTATGTGGCACCTTATCCTCCATGTTCAATTGCTCCTGAGTAGGAACTTGTTCGTGACTCATTTTTTCCTTCACAAGACTTGGTCTCGGTAATTGATCCATTGGTTTATCCAATGAGGGAATGGGAGCCCTTTCTTAGCCCACTTGGTCTGAGAGATATTGAGTTTCCTTTCGAGTCTGATATCGTTGTTTGTAGATCCTCAAGCCCTTGTGCTTGTGATTCTTTGTTGATAGACTCTTCTAGTCCTGGCCAGAACCTTCATCGTCATATGGAATATGGTCAATTTTCTTCCCCATTTGGGATTGTCAACCCTCCTCGTTTAACTAATTTATCAGATTTTGAATTTCCTTTCGATGAGGCTATCCTTGAAGCCATGACTATGGTTTCTATACTGTGAGAATACTTACACCATGGTTTGTGTTTTCTTTCCTTTTGGGAGACTTTCCAGGTTGACTTTCGAACAAACTCTTGTTCAGATCCTAGCATTGTGATCTAATTGAACTACTACCAAGCATGAGTCGTAACATCATACGGCGCTTTGTACCATATTGTATAGTCCATGTTTGTTGTTTTCATGTTTTGTATTCAATAACACCTCTTATTTTCTGATGTTTCTATCTATATTAGATTTATTAACTTCTATTTGAGTGTTATTGGCCTTATATGTAGGATCTTGGAGACATTTTTCTTTGACAGTTTCTCATCGTATCATTCCGTTCTAACAGTTATTGACCGTGAGACTGGCATATAGGCTAGATTTTTTCCTACTTTCATTCTCTGCCTTATTCGTTTCCTGGTTCATTTAGCCTTAGGAGCGACCCCACTGAATTGTGACACTAACCTTCCTTGTCGATAAGTGTGTCAAACTTTTTGTGGTAGATCCTTCCTTCGATGGGCATCCTAGTTAGATCCTTGTTTTCCATTTGGTTTCCATGCCATAGTACTTCATAGACACTGGAGTCCCGTTTAGTCTCGCCATGACTTTTTGTTGAAGCCTCATAATTATTCTTCATCTTTCTCTGGCATATACCCGAGGGAATCCCTAATGAGAATGGTTTGTTGTCTTTCAAGATCGTTTGAATTTTGAAAGCAACATCCAAAGAGACTTTATTTATTCTTTTCGATCTCATATGGATTACTTGAGAAAAGAAGACCCCCTGGAGTCTTCTTTAATCCCTTTTTAGACTCTCTAGAATGAAAATATTGTTGAGCGATCTTGTTGCACTTCATGCTCGTCAAACTCAAATTTGAGGGCACCTCTATTCGGTTGTAGTTTACTCATTTTTTGGTCAGGATGTATAATTTTAGGAATAAAGGTATGCCCTAGGAACTTCGGTTCGCTAGGAGATTATTCTCAGGCGTAAGTTTAACCCTTTTTTGGGCCTGAGGGACTAAATTTTTGAAAAGGTAACATTCTCATTGGTTTTGGTTTATCTCGTTTTCGTGCCTTGGAAATTAGTGATGAAAAAGGAACTCCCTTGGAGTCCATATTTAATATCCTTTCAAACTCCTTTATCATGAATTTTTTTTGAGTGACTTTGTTCCTTTCACACTTGTTAATTGGTCCAGATAGAACATCTATTTGGCATGATTTTATGCCTTTTTCCAGCGAATAGATTATCCAGGAAAAAGGTACACCTAATAAGACTTTCCTCGCCACGAGAGTTCTCCTAAGTTATATTTTATACTTTTTCAGGCTAAGGAGACTAAACCTAGAAAAAGGTTGTGAGTCAATAGTTAAGCTCTTTTCAGTCTACTTAAAATTGAAAATATAGACAAGTGATCTTGTCTCAATCACACTCATTAAAATGGTTTTGAAGAGACATTATTTCGGTATAATTTTAACCGTTTTTCGAACCGACTAGAATAATTGCAAAAAAGGAAATCCCTAGAGTCTTATGTTAGCATTTTAGAGTCTTATTTTAGGATCGTAAAAATTCACATGCAAGGAGTCTTGTTGTGTCATGCTTAATCGCACTGTGGGTCTCATCTTTGTGTCATTAGCCTAGTTTCAGATCCATGTTTCTCTCAATTATGACGTTCAAATCATTCCTTAAATGCAAGCCTTGCAACACTTTTTTCCTTTGCGATCTGACACCTTGACCCATGGAGGAATTTTCTCGAGTGTCCTTATCCTACACATCTCTCCTTGCGCCGAGCATCAGTATGTTCCATGCACCTTGAACTAGTTTGATTTCCCGTGATACTTGTTCCTCCTTTGTAACGTAGCATTCTTTTATTCCTTTTCAAGATTGTTAAAAATTGGAAAAAGACAAAAAAATTAAATATTCCCAAAAGAGGGGACGGGATATATAAAATATTTTTCGGTAGCAAGATAGTCACCCTTTGACAAAGCACATACTTTCGTTTGTTTTCCAAGCATTGGGATCTAGTATAACCTTCCAGAGCTATTCTCGCTACATAGAGCTATGTCCCCTTCCATTTGGTTACTCTTTCAAACATATGGAGTGTTTATGGTGCATCCTACATCAAAGACTTATGTCATTGTTACATTGCCTGAGTCTCATCATTTTTTGTTCTTTTTTCCAAGCAAAGTTTTATCCAACCTGAGTCATCCATTTTGCATTTTGTCTCTTGACCTTCATGAGCCAACCATCCCGAGAGTCCAGTCAAGTCTGGATTCAAAATCGATGAAGTTATGTGCCTGATGATCGATATCCTCCAATATTTCCCCGACGACATGTCGAAGACCTCAGAGTAGTGAGTATTACACTCCTACTGTAATCCTACCTAATTTGTTGAAGACATTGAAGTCATTTTTTGAGCTATGGTGTTCTCATCTCCAGCTGCAGGCATCAATACTTCTTGAAGATGAATATTATTTGTACTTGAATATCATCAAATAATTTTGAGATGTAGATCCTCTTTGTATTTATAATGGCTATACTTTATATGACATGGATCTGCAGTGTACTTGATTGGCATCCATGATTAGTTCATCCCAAGCATGGGTATGCTTGCCTCAGAGAGATTATTATTATTTTGCAGATTGTGCGCTCTCGAATTGTTGTCTTGTGCTCACTCAACTTTGTGCCTTCCAACTGATAAAGATATTGTAATGTATTCCAGCCATCAGTTTCTCGTTTAACCCCACACATTAGGGGGAATCTATTATAGCCCAAATATTCCCTACCTATGCATACCTGGCATTGGCCTTTTCAGTTACACTATTTTCCAAATTACTGTTGAGAATCTTTCTTAAAAAAACCATTTTTTGGAGCATGTACATGTCCTGCTCCACTATTGCATGGATACACATGCTAGTTTCATACTAGAGAACCCATGTTTGCCTCCAAAATTTGCAAAAAATAAAAAGCTGAAAAGATTTTGGTGGAGTTAGCAGGCTATTGGAGTTTTCCCAACCATTTTACCCATTGTAGCACATCCCCAAACCGAATAACCATATTTTTGTCATATAAAAAGATCTCTTGGGATCTCATTCCGACATCAAACAAGATAAAAGAGAAACTCTGCCAAAATCCATTCCCCCTCTAGCCCAAGTTTTGCAGCCCTTTCTCAGATTTGGCCTCAACATTCCCTCTTCAACCTTTTCTCCTTATACAATCCCTTCTATTTTCCCAAAGAGATCAGTTGATTGTGAGAGGCAGCATGGGAATGATGCACTTGGAGCAACAATAAGAGGAGCTTGGGCCTTGTTCGCGAAGCGTTTTTACGATCAAGAAGGTTGTAATATTTTAATCCTCAATTTGAATAAGAGTTCTTTTCATGTCCCAATTCATTGCATATTTGTATCTTTATTGCTTAATACATCTACATTTAAATATGAACGCTAACATTGATAAGTAGAGATTGCATATTTATAGCATATTTTTCCTAAGTGTTCTTGCAGGTCAGCTTCAGGAGGAGACACACAGCTTAGGAAACTACAAAGTTGAAGGAAGTTTGCATCAGACGTTAGGGACTAAGGTAGACTTATCCATCTTCCTTCTTCTCTTTTTTCTCTTTGTTTGGGTAGTTTTTGGATAGCTTATGATTAGGACTGTCTTTTAATGGAAGTTTGTGTTCTTCCTATTTTCGGACCCAGTATAGTAATAGGGGGATTTTCCCCGCTAACACTACTTTCAATACTTTTTGTCTTTTTGAAGAGGCTACACATGTAACTGGATAGAAGAAAAAATCATTTTTTTGTGTGATGATGAATTAGACATAGGAATTCCATGAAAAAGGGTCATCAACACCTATGAATTCCATGGGCATCTAACTATATATATTTTTTATATTAATGTAAATACATATTTTGTTCTTGGAAAAAAAAGTTAAAATTTGAATTAATAAAAGATCTATGAACAAATTGTACAATAGGGTTTTACAAATAAAAAATGATGATTAGAAGACATGCTTTGGATCCACATATAATAATAGACCTATATACTTTTTCAAATTTCCAATTTAATAATTTCTTTGAAACCTACAAGTATACTATTTGATAAACTGAGATAATAACAATATTTTTCGATAGAAAATTCTATACTAATGTTCTTGTTTGGGATTGAGTCATGTGTTCAATTACATATTTACCTTTCGTTTTAGATTTCTTTCTAGCAACTTAAGTCCAAACTTATTAATTGTATTGGAGCATAGTGTATGCATCGTAAATCGAATTAACTTCTTCTTCTTCTTCCATAGGGATGAGTGCAAGCCTTGGAGTGGTTGTCAAGTTTCCCATGGAGACTTTATTTTTCCCTGGGTCTATCCTCCCCTGAGTTAAAATGATATTTATAAGGGGAAAGGACTCTCACATGATTTAGTGGGGCTTCGAGTAACAATTATATATTCTTTGTCTCTTGACCCAAAGTGACTTTTCCTATAGTGCTCTTGATTTCTATCAGCTAATGGTTCACCTTAGCAGTATGTCACCATGTAGTATTCAATTTTGTTTCATTTTGAAAAAGGATTGTGATATCCCAAAAAATAAATTATTTTTGAAATTTAAATTCATTGGAAATTTATTCTGTTTTTAGTAAATTCGAATTTGGAAAATTTTTACCATTTATGGAAATTTCGAATTTCGAATTTAATAATTGTAATTAATTATTATGAATGTTGTGCAGAGATCTATTTTGACCCAACCAACTATTGGGCTATTACACTTGTATGAAAACATAATATTTTATATTAATTGCAGGAGGACAAATGGAACAACCATGTTAAAATTAGTTGACCATGACTCCATGAGTGGGGAACATGTTGGAACTACCTATGGGATGATTATTACAAGTGGAAAATAAGTGATTTGGCCATTGGAAACCCCTGAAAATCAGGGATTTAGAAAGCTGCGAAAATTCCCAAGGGAGGGAAAAAAGACCTGGGAAAAAATGATAAATAGCATATGCGAGGAGGCAGGACACTGCCAAGTATGCTGGGAAAGGAGAATTTTGATTTACTCGTTGTTATGAACACTGCTTGAGTGTGAGGCAAGCAAAAATTGTTGGAGTTGTAGGACATTGCTGAAGAGAAGTTTTTCCAAGTTCGCCCTCATGGATTCATTGTCAGGCTAGGGGGTGAATCAGGCAAGTAGTTTGGCTGCCCTGTTCTACGGTTGGGAGGAACGTGGTTGTTCCCTTTGTTTTTCCGCAAGATGGTTTAGGTATGTAAACCTTTCCTTACTCTGTCCTTGGATGTTTTTTGTGTAACTGATATTATGCATCTACTTGTTCTAAATCGAAGTGGTTCCTTACAATCACAATCTAAATTCTGGAGTGGTCCCTCCCGAAAATCGAGAATACTAGGAAAATATATTTAAATATGATTTGAGTTTAGGAGAGAAGATCCATCTATAGGATAGGATTAATCTGAAGTCAAAATGATAGGATACTTTGTACTTCTTAAAGAAAACCAATCTGTATAGATATAGGTTTATTTATGTGACTAAAGTACTAAACAGATCTAAATGGGAGCAATCAGATAGGTTTAATTTGAAGTCGAAATGCTAGGATACATTGTATGCTTGAAGAAGACCAATCTGTATTGATATTGGTTTATTTCTGTGACTGAAGTATTAAATAGATCTAAATTTGAGCAATCAGAGTTGAGTAAATTTGTGTTGAAAGGAAACATTTAAATGTATTGCTAATTCCAAACAGTCATACATCTTAAAAGAGACTTCCTGTCTTTTACATCTAAGAATTGCAGAGGAATACGAAATAACAAGAACCTTATGGATTACTTGGGCACTCATATATTATAGACATATAGATGTATTGGAAATAAAACACAATCTGGAAGTAATCTATCTACATCATAAAGTTAAGGAAATCCGAAAAACCCCTTTTGTTTATTAGATGCTAAAACAATCATGGGGATTGACACCCATCAGAAGACTTTATGCTTCCCTTGTTTTATTTAAAGAGTGGTCTACCCTTTCCACATTCAAAGCCTGTAACAAATTTAGAAATATGCGAAAACCTTAAGAGGATCCGGAACAATTTTTGAATCAAATTTGTCACTCGGTGTTTTTTTTTCTATGTTTGTAAACTTTGTTCATGTTTTTTTTTCTGTATTTGGGAGTTTATTGGTTCAATTGCGTGAAGTTATTTTGTTCTTGTAAACGCCGAAACCAGAAGTGGCCCCACAGCCTGATCAAATTTCATGATTCGACGATTACCGTTGTATGTTGTTCATGCATCAAGCATTACCAAACATCGAAACCCATTATTGGCTGGGCCCCATACCTTTTTGTGATTTCACGATTCGGTGTTTGACGTTGTGAATTTTTTTTGGATCGGGAGTTAGTAAACCCTGAAACCCCGAAGTGCTAGTCCCAAATTCCATTCACTTTTCACAATTCGGGAGTTATTGTGTGTTGGTGTTTGGCACTTGAAATCATGAAATCCCGAACCCCGAAACTTCGAAGTGCTGGTTCCACTTTCCATTCACTTTTCACAATTTGGGAGTTGTTGTGTGTTGGTGTTTGGGCATTTGAAATCGCAAAATCCCGAACCCCGAAACCCCGAAGTGTTGGTCCTACATTTCCATTCACTTTTCACAATTTGGGAGTTGTTGTGTGTTGGTGTTTGGGCATTTGAAATCCTGAAATCATGAACCCTGAAACCCTAAAGTGTGGGGCCCACATTCTTTCTGCATTTCATGATTCGGCAAACAACGTGGTCCTTTGTTTTTTGTATTCGGCATTTTTAATCGCCGAAACCCGATTGACCTCCGTTTTTTTTCACAAAACTGTAGGAACATAGTGGGAATTATTTGTTATAGGACCAACTCTAATACTGTAATGAATGGACTGGTAGCAAACGGTGGAGGATCTTCGTTTTGGATAGAGGTAGAATAGCAATAAAAGATCATACTACAAGTCACTGTGTACAGGGCATGACAAGTACATAAATTATTGTATATGAAAGTATTAAACTAATTAAGGAGTTTTTTAGCGTGTTTTTTCCTAAGAGTTCTTCTTTCCATGAGGTCATACACCTTTAAGTATTCAAATTTTTCGTAATTTGACTATTTTTTAAAGGCATAAACCATAGATAACAAGATGGGCTCCTTCGATTTAACTATGCTTGATGTGTAAGCTACTGGTGTGTAAGAATGAGACCCAAGTTAGATAGATATACTTGCTTGTTTATTTTTCTGTAAGTAAATATGCAGGACTGTAGCACATAACTGAGCTTTCCAATTATTAAAATAGAATGAAGATGAAACTATACCTATGACAATGAATCGCTCTATATATATTTCGAGAAAGCTACATACTTGTAGGTGGAAATAAGTGCAAATGTTAGTGGAGAGTTACGGTGACCTCTCAAAGATTAAACTCTATGCACCCAGATCCTTTTGATCTAACGGAAGTTGTGCACAACCCTCATCTTTATCTCTCTGAACCTCAAAGGTTCCTTTGACCTAAGTTTAGATATCTCACATATACATATAAGTATGTTGGAGTAGTTTGAGAGTTAAGTAAAGTGATAGAATTATGGACATAATTTATCCACATAAGCTTTTATATTCAAAGTAAACTAGACTGGTGTAATAATGTCATTATGGATAGAAATGAATCTTATCTTCTCTTAAATTCTATGCTTACACGAAATTGAATTATGTCATAGATAAAAAAAATAAAATTATGGTGAATTTGAGGTACATTACATATGGTATCAGAGCAAAAGCTACAACATTGGGCCTAAACAGGGTCACATTAGCTGCTTAGTATTTATTCCAATTTATGTAAAACTAATAAATCTTACGGGTACAAACAGAAAGACATTTCTATTTTTGTAAATTATGGCAGCTGAGGAGGGTACAAAAATTAGGATGGAAGGAAATCCGCAGCAAGGACCTCCTCGAGATCCAAGACAGAACAGTGATGGAAGCTCACCCATGGAGGTGTTGGAAACAATGAGGAATATTATTGTTGAACTGTATTTTTTCAAGGTCGACAATCAAAAATTGAAGAAAGCAGAATAGGAATAGCAAGAGATAAATGAAGTCCTACTGCATACTATAGTAACCAAAAAAGGCCCAAAAGACAATAACCATGACGAAGAAGTCAACAAAAGGGCCTCCAATAATTCTGGACCGGAAACAAAAAAATGAGACAGTTCGTCTGAAGGGACACCTTCAGCTAAAGACAAAACTATACCAGACAGAAAAAGAAAACAAGTAGACCACCTTGAAGGAGAATTTAAAAATATTAAACCAGCTACCTTTGATGGAGAATCCAGGACAGGAGAAGAAGCTGACGAATGGTTGTTAGACATCAAAAAACACTTCCAGATCTACAACTATTCCAACAACATGAAGGTCAGAATGGCCATCTACAATCTGAAGGGGAAGGCCAGCATTTGGTGGCAGGATGAAAGAATTTTAAGAGTTACGACTCAAACAGATGATGATGGAGGACCTTATAAATAAATTTCTGGAACTACTAAGGTTCATACCATACATCCAGGAGGATAAGGTAAAAATCCAATGATTCTTAAGCTGTTTAGCACAGTCCTACATTGACAGAATTGAGTTTGACAACCCCAAATCCTTGAGTGAAATATTCAGGAAAGCACGAATGTGATTTGACTAGTATAAACAACGGGTAGAGTTTCCCAAGTCCTAGAAGGATAAGAAGCAAGATCGAATGAACCAATGAAAGAAGGGATACCAACCATCTCCTTTTCGGAATGGAGCAAAAAGTTTCACAAGGAAGAATTTTCACTCCAATCATCCGAATACGCAAGGTAGTGGTAAACCTGGGAATGAAGAAGTTTGGGGACAAGTCCCGTGAGCCATTAAAGTGTTGGGAGTGTAGAGAGGCTCATATAAGGAGGAACTGTCCACATTTAACTTCAGCAAATAGAATTGTTGTTCATAATATGCAGGAAGCCTCAACAATGGGAGACGTGGGTAGAAGCCTGGATCGAATAAATGAAACCATAGATGATCGACAAGTTGACCACCAGTCCTCGGTCATAGAAATCAAAGGTAAAATCAATGCCACTTGAATTTCTGTTTTAATTGACCATGGAGCTACGTTAAGTTATATTACTCCTAATATAGTAGAGTCAAATAAACTTAAGAAATTGAAGCACGAAAAATCATGGCTGGTACAACTAGCAATAGGTACTAAAAGGAAAGTAGTTGACTTTATTTCTGATTTTGAGTTCAACTTAGGTGGTCAAAATATAAGGACCAATCTGAACATCTTACCACTAGGATCTTATGATATGATTATCAGGATGGATTGGTTGGAACAACACACAACAGTACTAGACTATTATACAAAGATACTTAGCTATACAGATGATTCTGACACTGTTAGAATAGACCAAGGCATAACAAAACCTGTATCAGTTAGAAAAGTTTCAGCGATGCAACTCAAGAAATGTTTTAGAAAGGGATGTCAATTTTATGCCATCCAAGTGACGAATCTATTAGAAAAATAAGATAAGCCAAAGTTAGAAGACTTTGTTGTCCTACGTGAATTAAGAGACATGTTTGTGGATGAGATACCAGAATTACCTCCTAGAAGGAAAATAGACTTCTCCATAGACCTACTACCTGGTTCAATCACTATCTCAAAAGCACCTTACCAAATGAGTCTACCAAAATTGACATAATTAAAAATCCAATTACAGGAATTGTTGGACAAAGAGTATATCAAACCGAGCGTTTCATCATGGGGTGCACCAGTCCTCTTTATGAAAAATAAAGTTGGTACTCTAAGACTATGTATCGATTATAGACAACTGAACAAAATGACCATTAAGAACAAATACCCCTTACCAAGGATAAATGATATGTTCGATCAAGTTGGTGGGGCCATGATCTTTTCAAAATTGGATTTACGATCTGGTTATCATCAAGTTAGGATAAAGGAGGAGGACATAAAAAAAATAGCTTTTCAAACAAGATATGGACACTACGAGTTTGTAGTCATACGTTTCGGACTCACTAATGCACCAACCACATTTATGTACTTGATGAACAAAATTTCCAGTCAGTACTTAGACAAGGTCGTAGTAGTATTTATCGATGATATTCTGATCTGTTCTAAAACGAAGGTGAGTTCCAGGTGGAACCCCTATGCATTCTGGACCGGAGAGAAATAACACTTCAAAATAGAGCCATCGCTTAGGTAAAGGTGCAATGGAAGCACTTTAGTCCTGAGGAGGCCACTTGGGAGTTGGAGGGAGATTTGCGGAAATCTCATCCAATTCCATTGCAAGAAGGGAACAAACACTGAGGACAGTGTTTTACTAAAGGAGGAAAGGATGTGATATCCCCAAAAACAAATTATTTTTTAAATTTAAATTCATTGGAAATTTATTCTTTTTTTAGTAAATTCGAATTTGGAATTTTTTTTCCATTTATTGCAATTCCGAATTTTGAATTTAATAATTGTAATTTATTATTATGACTGTTGGGCAGAGCTCTGTTTTGACCCAACCAACTATTGGACTATGACACTTGTATGAAAACATAATATTTTATATTACTTGCAGGAGGACAAATGGAACAACCATGTTAAAATCAGCTGACCATGACTCCATGAGTGGGGAACATGTTGGAACTATCTTTGGGATGATTATTACAAGTGACAAATCAGTGATTTGGCCATTGTCAGCCCCTAAAAATCAGGGATTTAGAAAGATGTGAAAATTCCCAAGGGAGGGAAAAAAGACCTGGGCAAAATTGATAAATAACATATGCGAGGAGGCAGGATGCTGCCAAGTATGCTGGGAAAGGAGACTTTTGATTTATTTTCTATTATGAACATTGCTTGAGTGTGAGGCAAGGGAAAACTGCTTGAGTTGTAGGACATTGTTGAAGAGAATTTTTTCCAAGTTCGCACTCATGGATTCATGGTCAGGCTAGGGGGTGAATCGGGCAAGTGGTTTGGTTGCCTTGTTCTACGATTGGGAGGAGCGTGGTTGTTCCCATTGTTTTTCTGCAAGTTGGTTCAAATATGTAAACCTTTCCTTCCTCTGTCCTTGGATGTTTTGTGTGTAACTGATATTATGCATCTACTTTTTCTAAATCGAAGTAATTCTTTCAATGGATGATATCTATCGTGGTATTAGATTTACAATAATAGTCTAAATTCTGCAGTGGTGTCCTAATAGCCATTATTATTATTGAAAGCATACCAATGTTGCCCATATTCCTAATTGGAGGCCTTGATCTTGGTAATTAATCACATAAGGTTCATTTAAATCCTAATTCTCTTTTCTCCTTCCCTTGATGATGGTACAAGCCTAAACTCCCATATGTGATGTGAAAAAATACTAATGGTGTTCAAATCCCACCTCGAGGCCAAATATCCCTTAAACATTATCTACATGATCATTCAACGGTTNCCCACCCAAATTCCATATATCCCTTAGAGAGGATATGTATGGTGGTTTGAGGCCTTGTTCATGGCCATTAAGATCAAGAAGATTTATTTAGGGCCTAAGGCCCTTTATTTCCTCCATTGGCCATGGTATAGGTCTTGAAACCCATTGTTTTTATTCAAAACATACTAATGGTGCACATATTCCCAAATAGAGGCATTTTTCATATTGCAACTATATTCTCAAATATTGGTGAGTGGTCAAATGCAACTATGTTTCATGTTATGCAACTATATGCAACTATATTGCAACTTATGCAACTATATGCAACTTATACAACTATAAAGAAAATTGTGCAACTATATGCAACTATATTGCAACAATTTATATGCAACTATATGCAATATGCAACTTTATGAAACTATGCAACTATATAAAACTATGCAACATGAAACTTATGCAACTTAAGCAACTTTATGGAACTTATGCAACTTTACACAACTTTGTGCAACATGCAACTTTATGCAACAATGCAACTTATGCAACTTTATGCAACTTTACACAACTTTATGCCACTTTACGCAACATGCAACTTTATGCAACAATGCAACTTACACAACTTTACGCAACTTTATGCAACCTTACGCAACAATGCAACTTATGCAAATTTACGCAACTTTATGCAACATGCAACTTTATGAAACTATGCAACTATATGCAACTTATGCAACTAGTATATGAAACTTATGAATGTGTGACCTATATCCTCCTAATGCAACTATATCCTCCTAATGGCTCTAAGTTCCTTCTTAGAGGCCTTGAGAGCCAACTATGATTCATAAAACCTATGAATGGTATGGTGTCCTAATAGCCATTATTATTATTTAAAGCATACTAATGTTTCCCATATTCCTAATTTGAAGCCTTGATCTTGGTCATTAAGAACATAAGGTTCATTTAAATCCTAATTCCCTTTTCTCCTTCCCTTGATGATGGTACAAGCCTAACCTCCCATATGTGATGTGAAAAAATACTAATGGTGTCCAAATTCCACATCGAGGCCAAATATCCCTTAAAAATTATCTACATGATCATTCAATGGTTAGTTCATAGACCTTGAAGTGAAGAATCTTCTATTGGACCTAAGGTACTTGTTTCCTCTCCTAGCCATGGTACATACCTTGAGACCTATTCTTATTATGAAAATGTACCAATTGTTCCAAAGATACCCTACATAGATCTTGTGTGGTTGTTTAAGGACTACATCACAAATATCAACCCTGATAAGATTCAAATAGGGCCTAAGCTTCTTATGTTCTTTGCTATACATTATGCCCAAAACTTGTGAATGGTGACCATATCCCACCCAATTTCCATATATCCCTTAGAGAGGATATTTATGGTGGTTTGAGGCCTTGTTCATGGCCATTAAGATCAAGAATATTTATTTAGGGCTTAAGGTCCTTTATTTCCTCCCTTGGCCATGGTATAGGTCTTGAAACCCATTATTTTTATTCAAAACCTACTAATGGTGCACATTTTCCCAAATAGAGGCAATTTTCATGGCCATTAAGCATAAAAAAGCTTGACTTAGGGAAGAAGGCCCTGCTTTTCTTACCTTGGTGATGATATAAACCTTGAATTACATATATGGTGCAAAAAAAATCCTAATGGCACCCATATCCCACTAGAAGGTCAAATATCTCTTAAATAATATCTACATGATTATTTGAGGCCTAGTTCATGGCCCTTGAATTTGAGAACATTCATTGTGAGCTTAATGTTCTTGTTTTCTTCCCCTAGACATGGTACATGCCTTGAGAACCGTTCGTATTATGAAAAAACTATTAATGGCACCAAAGATCCCACACAGAGGATAAAGATTTTTGGAACTATATGAAACTATATGCAACTATGCAACATGCAACTTATGCAACTTAAGCAACTTTATGGAACTTATGCAACTTTATGCAACTTTATTGCAACTTATGCAACTATATTGCATTAACTTATGCAACTATATGCAACTATATGCAACGTATGGAACTATATTGCAACTATATGCAACTATATGCAACTTATGCAACTATATGCAACTAGGTGTGGAAATTTGAACTTTATGCAACTATATGATGGATAGGTGTGGCAATTTCAACTTTATGAAACTAAATGCAACTATATACAACTGTGTTGGTACCAAAAATGTATATTGGCACGATAACTTGTCTTCTTGTTTTAACGAGTGTAGGTAACACCAAATAGGTATCTTTCCAATCTATCTTCCTCGAGTGATGATCAAGATACAGTAAGACATGTTGAAAGTGAGATTTGTTGTACTAGATCTACGAATTCTAGATCAACTAGGTTGGAAAAGGTAAGGAAAAGATTTTGTACTTGCATGCAATTTTTTATTACCAACAGAGGGTTGTGTAATTATGATGCTGAGAGAAAAGGTGACATTGAGTTTCCCTTGAGGTATAAACATCTAATGCAATGATGGGCACCTAAGGAGCTACCTGAAGTGGACACATATTTCTTCATCGGTGGGAGGATGTATCGTATTGCTCCTTCGTCCTTACATGGATTGGGGTTATTTTCCATGGATGGAATAAAGGTTGGCTATGGCACTGTAACTGAATTGATGGAGTATGTCGGACCATTATACAAATACAATCATTGGGTGATGTTGGTCCGATATACGCAAAGTATGCGAAGATACAGAGTTGCCGTAAATGATATACAACTACTAGATAACAATCAAAATAAAGGGGCAACTATGCATATTGATGGAGGGCCAAAAAGTATTGGAAACATTGCGGGATTTATAAATATTACATGACCAGTGCCAACAACTAAGAAACCAAATTGCATATTTGAGGCATGTGAAAGAAATCGTATATTTGTATGCGCAACAAAAACAATAGTTCCAAGTGAAGAGTTGTTGATTGATTACAACTTAAATCAAATAGATGGAGAGGGTGACCATGGAAAGGAACCCACTTCACCTCAGCAGGTAAATGCTAAATACAATAAAAACTTATGACTACTACAACTAAATTTCAAAAATTTCATTATTTTTTTTCTGTTATTATTGCAATATTTCATTTTCTTAATGTTACGGGTGAATTTCATAACTTTTATTGATTGATTTATTGTGTCAACATCTTTCCAGGGTGACCATGGTAGAAAATCACCTGCTACATCTCTCCAAGGTGACCATGGAAAGGAACCCATTGTGCCTCAACAGGTAGATGTTAAATACAGTAACAACTTATGACTACAACAACTAAATTTCTGAAATTTCATTATTTTTTTTTTCTGATATTACTCCAATATTTCTTTTTTTAAATGTTACAGGTGAATTTCATAACTTTTGTTGATTGATTTATTGTGTCAACATCTGTCCAGGGTGACCGAGGTAGAAAATCACCCGCTACATCTCTCCATGGTGACCGTGGAAAGGCACCCACTGTGCCTCAACAGGTAAATGTTAAATACAGTAACAACTTTTGACTACAACAACTAAATTTTTGAACTTGCATTATTTTTTTTCTGATATTACTCCAATATTTCTATTTTTAAATGTTACAGGTGAATTTCATAACTTTTGTTGATTGGTTTATTGTGTCAACTTCTATCCAAGGTGACCGTGTCCGAGTTTCACCCACTACATCTCTCCAGGGTGACCGTGGAAAGGAACCCACTATGCCTCAATAGGTTAATGTTAAATACAGTAACAACTTATGACTACAACAACTAAATTTCTGAAATTTCATTATTTTGTTTTTCTGATATTACTCCAATATTTCATTTTTTAAATGTTACACGTGAATTTCATAACTTTTGTTGATTGATTTATTGTGTCAACTTCTGTCCAGGGTGACTGTGTCCGAGTTTCACCCGCTACATCTCTCCAGGGTGACTGTGAAAAGGCACCCGCAGTGCCTCACCAGGTAAATGTTAAATACAGTAACAACTTATGACTACAACAACTAAATTTCTGAAATTTTGTTATTGTTTTTTGATATTACTGCAATATTTCATTTTTTTAATGTTAGAGGTGAATTTCATAACTTGTGTTGATTGATTTATTGTGTCAACATCTATCCAAGGTGACCATGTCCAAAAATCACCCTTTACATCTATCCAGGGTAACCGTGGAAAGACACCTGCAGTGCCTCACCAGGTAAATGTTAAATACAGTAACAACTCATGACTACAACAACTAAATTTCTCAATTGTTAAAGTTCATCTCATTAATTTTATTCATCAATGTATTGTGGCATGGTCAATGTGGGAAGGCTCCCATAGAGGATATTGATGAGGATGAAATATTTTATTCAAAAAACCCAATGACAACTGTAACGAAGGCCTTGAAGAAGGATGACATAGAATATTTAGGTTTGACTAGAAAAAGACCCCTGGCACAGAAGGACAGGGCAAGAATTGTAGAGCTACAAACTACAATAACTAATTTTGGGGTAAGTGACATCTTTACATATTTTTATTAGCTATGACAATTTCATATCCATTTTTTAGTTTTATATTTTGTATATAATCTGATAAAGAAAACTTTTCCGTTTGTAGGAGTTTTTAAACCCCGTGAGTGGGGAACTTGTCGATCGTACAACTGCTGTAGTGGTGCAGGAGCATTGCCAACAGGTAGCAAGTGCACGTAGATGTGGAGGACAGCTGGACAAGCGCCAACACATTTCTTGTCGAAATGTTTTGAAGTTTGAAAGTGCCATATAATTAATGGGATAGTTAATGAGAGGCGTACTCACATTTATGGAGGAGCATTGTAATCAAACCTTGAGTGTTCCGCTCTCGTCTGAAGTAGATAGAGGCATTTATGAAAAGTTAATGTAGGTAGAGAGAATTGAATGCTTAGATTAGACAGTTTTAGAGTGAAAGAGGGAAACGAAATATATACACTCTCATTGTATAGTTGTATTATTATTGTTAAGATGAGAGCATAGAGCGGAGAAGAGAAGAAGCAGAGAGTTGTGTAGAAGAATTTCATGTACATAAGTTCTGGATTAATACAAAAATCCTTGATTCAGACTCATGGTTCTCATATATTCTCTACGTGTGCATTGTTGAATGTTATGCTCATGAATGTTTTACTCTTTTTGTCATGCATTTGTTGTTTATGCTGTGTATGAATGATTTATTGTTAAATGTATGAAATATGAGAAAGAGAGAGAGTAAGGGAAATGAGTTTCAATCATTTCTCTATCTGAGAAAGAGTTCCTGCAAGGAGTGCAGTTGAATTGTCCGCAAGGAGTGCGTTGAAAAGAGTTCAGAGTTCTATCTATGAAAGCTCAGGAGGGTTAACGTTGTTCTCATTCTTACAGAAGTGCAAGTTGAGCACATGAGTTGTGCAAGGAGTGCGCAGGCTGAGTAAAGTCTCAGAGTTTTGCAAACCTGAGAAATTGTTGAAGGACTACTGCTGCAGGGAGTGCGCAGAGCTGAAGGACTTCAATTCTTTGAAGTAATTGAAGGATTTGACGCAAGGAGTGCGTGCAGGAGTCTTCTTTAAGACTCAGAGTTAGAGAAAGCTCAGGAGGGATAGAGTCTTCACAATCGTCGAAGAAATGCATAGAAGGTTGGTGTCTGGAGGTGTCACAAGGTTGTGTTGCAAGCGGTTATGTTCCATGGTAAACCACTTTATCAAATTTGCAGAAGTTCTTAGAAGGGAGAACAGACGGTGGAAATTCTCCATGCAGAATTCGCGAAATCCCGCGAGCTATGAGTTATTGTAGAGGAGAAAGGAGGTTACGGTGGTCATTTTCTGCAAGTAGAAGCTCAGGAGAGAGAGGGCCATAGATTCACACCAACGGGGACCGTTGGATTTACTCTCAAAATTCAATTTTGGGGTTTCATGGGTGGAAAGACCAAAACCTCATCATTTGGATTCGCTAAACTACGAAGTTTGGATCCTCGACAAGGTAGAAGATTCCATTGTGGGGTCAAGATTTGGACGTCTGTTGGAATCCAAACGTTTCATCATATTGGGGTTTGAAAGGGTGAGAGGAGGCCAAGACTTTGGTGGATCAAATCCCTAAAATGCGAAAGGGGAGATTTCGTGTGAAAGGCAAAGATTGTCACGTCAGCATCTCGGAGCTTCA
The DNA here is from genome assembly GCA_010110895.2 of Picea sitchensis. NCBI lineage: Eukaryota > Viridiplantae > Streptophyta > Pinopsida > Pinales > Pinaceae > Picea > Picea sitchensis. The sequence continues at coordinate 26,386 of SNQJ01S0033491.1, read as the reverse complement.
GAGTTCGGGAATTCGGTGTTCACGTCGACAAGGAATAGAATCCCTTCCCAATATGATTTTTGAATTTGTGAAACAAGTGATCTAGTCCATTGGAGAATCGGGAACCAGGAAATCAGGGTTTGTGGTGACATAAGGTTGGGGATCACGAGTCTAGGACTCTCGATAACTGAAATAGCGAAACAACACAGGCTAGCAGATCGCGAGGAGGCAATAGGTGGAAAAAATCTCACATCTGCGGAAAGCGTGATTGAAGTGACACATGGAAAGGACAAGAGTTGTGGGACCCGAAGAAGGCACGCAAGTTTTTCGGGATTTCAGGACCCGAAAGGTAGAGGAGACATAGAGCTCTTGTATATCGAGCTCCCAGTGTGAAAAATAGCGTTGATCGTTGGATCAAGGGAAAACTCCAAAACCATTGATTTCTAGTGGAGGCAGAACCTTAGCGTTCCATAGTTTATTGGAACTCGACATATCGGTGTTCGGAGGTCTGAAAGCATAGACGCTCGATCATAAGACTCGTAAAATCATGAAGTCCGATCTCCCGAAGTGTGAAGGGGGATTCCATGAGGTTTTACTGTGGGGTGTAGATTTCCTGAAAGGGAAATAGAAGAGCCAATTGTTGAGATCTCTTCGCGCCAGCAGAAGAAGAAAGATCCTATGTGCATGGACTTTCGACCTGCGGGTTGGGAGGTTTGTGTCATCTTGGTATCAAAGCATGATTATTCTTTGTATATTTGAGGTAGGAAAAGTGAGAAGGAATTTCATCCATGCCACCGAGGAGAAGAGATAGACAAACACCTGATTCGTTAGAGGATAGTGAGGTGTTAGGAGAAAGAGGTAGGCAGGTGAAAAATCTAGAAGTGGAAAGAGATCTGCATGACATTCGCGCCAGACTCATGGATGTGGAAATAAAACAAAGGCATAGAGCTGATATTGGAGATGTCAGTGAGTTTGAAAGAGAAGATGAAGCTGGACATGGAGAAGAAGAAGTCACAGTAGAAGATGCAGCAAATGAACGCTTAATTAGAGCTGTTGCAAGAATGAGTGCAAGAGCCAAAATGGACATTCCAGTTTATGAGGGAAAATTGGATGCTGAAGAGCTTCTAGAATAGATTAGAGCTCTGGACACATATTTTGACTATGAATATGTCAAAGAAGACAACAAGTTCAAGCATGCTATCACAAGACTGAAAGGACATGCAACATTGTGGTCGGATGAACTATAAGCTGACAGACGCTGCCAAGGTAAGAAGAAAATCAAGAGTTGGGATAGGATGATCACAAAGATGAAAGTGAAATTCATTCCCAGGGATTATCAAATTACTCTATTTCGAAGGATGCAGAACTTGAGGTAGAAGCTGATGATAGTGAAGGAGTACACTGAAACGTTCTACAGGCTGAACATCAGGGTAGTTCATTGTGAAAGTAATGGTGAAAAGGTTGCCAGGTATATGAATGGCCTAAGATACAAAATTCAGGACGAGATGAGCATGATGACCATACAAATGGTGGAAGATGCTTATCAGATGGATCTAAACGTAGAAGAGAAGCTGATCCGAAAACAAGGTCAAAGAGGTAGAGGCAGAAGTCAAGCTAGGGGAAAATCAGTTGTCCAAGATAGAAGTCAGAAGCCTAAGGAAGACTGGAAGAAACCTCAACCTCAGATTGAGAGAGGTGGAAGCTCATAGAAAAGGCAATATGCTGGATAGAGAAGGAAGTATGTTGATCAGAGAGGAGAGTATGCTAATAACAACATTTTTCCTCGTACTAGAGGTAGAGGAAGAGGAAGAAGTGGAGTGATAAAATGATTCACGTGTGGAAAGGTCGGACACAAGTCTTATGAATGTCTTGACAAGAAGAAATAAGAAGGAGAGACTCACATTGCCAAAGCACAAAGGTGAAATGTTGAGGTAGAAGATGTTGAAGGTGGAAGATTGTTGATGATGCGAAAAACTCTTTTAACACCAGAGAAGGAGGTGGAGAGTTCAGTTCAAGGAAACATAATTTTTTGAACTACGTGCAAAACCAAAGACTGGAAATGCAAAGTTATTGTAGACAGTGGTAGCATGGATAATCTTGTTTCTACAGAGATGGTAGAAAAACTAGAGCTGGAGACGATTGATGATCCAAGCCCATACAGAGTTTCATGGTTGCAAAAAGGACATCAGGTAAATGTCACTAAGCAATGTTTAGTTGAATTTAAGATAGGAGGGCATAAAGATGAAATACTATGTGATGTTATTCCTATGGATGTTTGTCATCTATTGTTGGGTAGACCGTGGAAATATGACAGGAATGTGATTCATGATAGGATAATGAACATATACACCCTAGAGAAAAATGGGAGAACTCACATGCTGTTGCCGATCAAAGATAAAGAAATAAAACTGGAGGTGAGAAACACTGTACTTCTCATGAGTGGGAAGGAGCTTCTTAAGGAGGTTAAGAAGAAGGAGGAACCATAATTCATTGTGGTCAGGAAGCCAAAGATTGTTTTAACCAGCACAAGGGTAGATGATTTACCAGAAGAGGTTTAGGAACTACTGGAAGAGTTCGATAACATAGTAGTGGACGAACTACCTCGTTCGTTTCCACCGATCAAAAGTGTGGGTCATCATATTGATCTCATACCTGGGGCTATTTTTCCAAACAAAGCAGCGTACAGATGGATGCCACAGGAGAATGGAGAGGTCAAAAGACAAGTCCAGGATTTGTTGGACAAAGGTTTGGTTAGAGAAAGGTTGAGTCCGTGTGTTGTTCCAACAGTACTCAGTCAAAAGAAAGATGGAGGCTAGAGGATGTGTAATGACTCGACAGTGATTAACAAGATAACCATCAGGTACAAATTTCCATTACCAAGGATGGATGATCTGATGGATTGCTTGAGTGGGGACAAATTTTTTTCGAAGATTAATTTAAAAAGTGGTTATCACCAAATCTGCATGAGGGAAGATGACGAATGGAAGACAACATTCAAAACCAATGAAGGGTTATACGAATGGCTTGTCATCCCATTTGGTTTAACAAACACGTCGATTACTTTCATGATATTGATGAATGAAGACCTGGAGGATTTCATCAGAAAATTTGTCATTCTATACCTTCATGACATACTAATTTTCAGTAAGACAAAGGCAGAACATCTGAAACATTTGGCTACAGTGATGCAGAGGTTAAAATAGGAGAAGTTGCTGATAAACATGAAGAAATCCTCATTCATGAAGACGAAGCTCATTTATTTGGGGTTTGTTATTTCTGTAGAGAAGTTGAGGATGGATCTGGATAAGGTGGAGATAATCAAGAATTGGTCGTCACCAAAGAATATCTTTGAGGTGAGAAGTTTTCACAGATTGGCTAGTTTCTACCAAAAATTCATTAGGAATTTCAGTGGAATTAGTGCACCAATGATGGACATAGTGAAGAAGAGACACAGATATTTTCACTGGATAGAAGAAGCCGAAAATATCTTTAATTTGTTGAAAAGGAAAATTATGGATCAACCAAATCTAGTGTTGCCTGATTTCCAAAAGACATTTCAGGTAAAATGTGATGCAAGTGGATTTTCAATAGGGGCAATCTTGAGCCAAGAAGACAGGTCGATAGCATACGTCAGTGAAAAGCTAAATGAATCCAAGATAAAATAATCCACGTATGACAAGGAGTTCTATGTTATTATACAGGCATTGAAGAAATGGAGACATTACTTAATTCCTAAAGAGTTTGTCTTATACAGTGATAATCATGCATTGAAATTTGTGACTCAATAGGAAAAGTTGAATCAAAGACATGTAAAATGGGTTGAATATATGAAAAATTTCACTTTTGTGATTAAACATATTTCTGGTACTGCTAAAAAAGTTTCTAATGCTTTGAGCATGAAATGTTTGTTATTGCAAGAGTTCAGAGTCAAGACATTGGGTTTTGATGATCTCAGGGACATGTACAGAGATGATCCAGATTTTAAAGAGGCATACAAAGTAGTTGAGAATACAATTCTGAGAGATAGAAGCCAATGGGAAGAATACATGATCCAGGAAGGATTACTGTTTAAGGGTAATCAACCTTGTATTCCAAAATGCTCCATGAGGGAAAATTTTCTGAAGGAGAAACACAGTGGAGGATTGGCCTGGCATTTTGGTTATGAAAAGACGTTCACAAAGTTGAATGAGTCATATTTTTGGCTAGGAATGCAAGCAGAAGTCAAAATATTTGTGGACAGATGCAAAATTTGTCAACATTCAAAAGGGAAGAGGCAGAATGCAGGCTTATATCAACCATTACCCATACTTGAGAGGCCATGGGATGCAGTTAGCATGGACTTCATATTGGGGTTACCAAGAACACAAAGAGGGTTTGACTCAATCTTTGTGGTGGTGGATAGATTTTCCAAAATGGCACATTTCATTCCATGCCAGAAAACCAGTAACACAACTCACATTGCGAATCTGTTTTTCAAACAAGTCATTCGACTTCATGGCTTACCAAGGAGCATAGTTTCGGATCGAGACACTAATCTCATAGGACACTTCTGGAGAACCTTATGGAAGAAGCTAGGAACAAACTTATCATTTAATTCAGCTTATCATCCTTAGACAGATGGACAGACATAAGTTGTGAACAGGAGTTTGGGAGAGTTGCTGAGGAGCTTGATGACAGAACACCACAGCCAGTGGGACAACATATTACCACAGGTGGAATTTTCTTATAACGATTCAATCAAAAAAAGAAAGGGATAGATTCCATTTCAGATTGTCTATGGCATGCAGTCGAGAGGAGTTTCAGAGCTGAGGGATTCAGAATAGACTGCGACTGGGAGTGCTAGTGCAGAAGATTTCACAGAGGCGATGAAGGAACTTCATAGCCAGGTGAAGGAGTGATTGCAACATTCGAGCCAAGAATATAAGTGTAGAGCAGATCAACACAGGAGAGAACTTCAGTTTGAAGTTGGAGATTTGATCCTCTCACATTTGAGAAAGGAAAGTTTCTCGAAGGGAACGTATCATAAACTGAAGATGAAGAAAATCGGACCATGTAAGGTCTTGAAGAAATTTGGGGCGAATGCATATGAAATTGAATTACCTGATGGAATCAGAATTTCTCTGATATTCAATATCTCAGATTTGTACCCTTATAAAGTCGAGGAAGCAAAATTAGGAAATGAATAGCCAGAGGTTCAGTGGATAAAACAAATGCCAGTTGCATAAAATCTGCAGATGGAGCACATACTCGACAAACGAGTTGGTAACAGGACCAGGCAAAAGAAATAATTTGAATACTTGGTCAAGTGAAAGGGCCACCCAGTTGAAGATTCCAACTAGGAAAATGAAGCAGATATTTAGAAGCATGGACAGACCATGCAAGAGATCATGGACAGGAGCCCATGAAAATTTTCAAGCGAGGGAGTATGATGCAGGAGCATCGCCAGCAGGTAGCAAGCGCGCGTAGATGTGGAGGACAGCTAGACAAGTGCTAGCACATTTCTTGTTGAAATGTTTTGAAGTTTGAAAGTGCCATATAATTAATGGGATAGTTAATAAGAGGCGTACTCACATTTACGTAGGAGAATTGTAATCATACCTTGAGTGTCCCGCTCTCGCCTGAAGTAGATAGAGGCATTTATGCAAAGTTAATGTAGGTAGATAGAATTTAATTCTTAGATTAGACAGTTTTAGAGTGCAAGAGGGAAACGGGATATAGACACCCTCATTGTATAGTTGTATTATTATTGTTAAGATGAGAGCATAGAGAGGAGAAGAGAAGAGGCAGAGAGTTGTGTAGAAGAATTCCATGTACAGAAGTTCTAGATTAATACAAATAGCCTTGATTCAGACTCATGGTTCTCATATATTCTCTGCGTGTGCATTGTTGAATGTTATGCTCATGAATGTTTTACTCTTTTTGTCATGCATTTGCTATTTATGCTATGTATGAATGATTTCTTGTTAAATGTTTGAAATCTGAGAGAGAGAGAGAGTAAGGGAAATGAGTTTCAATTATTTCTCTATCTGAGCAACAGTTCCTGCAAGGAGTGCAGTTGAATTGTCTGTAAAGAGTGCATTGACAAGAGTTCAGAGTTCTATCTTTGAAAGCTCAGGAGGGTTAACGTTGTTCTCATTCTTGCAGAAGTGCAATTTGAGCACAGGAGCCGTGCAAGGAGTGCACAGGCCGAGTAAAGTCTCAGAGTTTGCGAACCTGAGAAATTGTTGAAGGACTACTGTTGCAGGGAGTGGGCAAAGTCGAATGACTTCAATTCTTTGAAGTAATTGAAGGATTTGCCACAAGGAGTGTGTGCAAGAGTCTTCTTTAAGACTCGGAGTTGGAGAAAGCTCAGGAGGGATAGAGTCTTCACAGTCATCGAAGAAAAGCATAGAAGGTTGGTGTCTGGAGGCATCACAATGTTGTTTTACAGGAGGTTAAGTTCTGTTGTAAACCACTTTATCGAATTTGTAGAAGTTCTCAAAAGGGAGAACGGACGATCAGAATTCTCCGTGGAGAATTCGTGAAATCCCGCGAGCTGTGAGATCTTGCAGAGGAGCAAGGAGGTTACGGTGGTTGTTTTCTACAAGCGGAAGCTCGAGAGAGACAGGGTCATAGATTCACGCCAACAAGGACCATCGGATTTACTCGTGAAATTCCATTTCGGGGTTTTGTGGGTGGAAAGACCGAAACTTTGTCATTTGGATTTGCAAAACTGTGAAGTTCGGATCCCTCACAAGGTGGAAGGTTCCATTGTGGGGTCAAGATTTGGATGTGTGTTGGAATCCAAGCATTTCAGCATATCCGGGTTTGAAAGGGTGAGAGGAGGCCAAGACTTTGGCGGATCAAATCCCCGAAATGCGAAAGTGGAGATTTTGTGTGAAAGGCAGAGATTGTCACGTCGGCATCTCGAAGCTTCAGAGTTTGGGAATTCAACATTTGTGTCTACAAGGAACAAAATCCCTTCCCAATATGATTTCTGAAATCAAGACACAAGTGATCTAGTCCATTGGCGAATCGGGAATTGGTAAATCGGGGTTTGAGGTGACATAAGGTTGGGGATCGTGAGTCTAGGAGTCCCGATAATCGAAATAGAAAAACCACACAGGCTAGCAGATCACGAGGAGGCAACAGGTGGCAAAAATCTCACGTCAACAAAAAGCGTGATTGAAGTGATGTGTGGAAAAGACAAGAGTTGTGGGACCCGGAGCATGCATGCAATTTTTTTGGGATTTCAGGACCCAGAAGGTAGAGGAGACATAGAGCTCTTGTATATCGAGCTCCTGGTGCGCGAAATAGCACTAATCATTGGATCAAGGGAAAACTCCAGAACCGTTGATTTCTAGTGGAGGCAGAACCTTAGCGTTCCATAGTTTATCAAAACTCGTCATATCGGTGTTTAGAGGTCTGAAAGCACAGACGCTCGATCATAAGACTCGCAAAATTTCAAAGTCTGATCTCCCAAAGTGTGAAGGGGGATTCCACAAGGTTTTACTGTGGGGTGCAGATTTCACGAAAGGGAAATAGAAGAGCCAATTGTTGAGAGCTCTTCGGGCCAGCGGAAGAAGAAAGATCGTCTGTGCGTGGACTTTTGACCTGCGGGTTGGGAGGTTTGCATCATATAGGTAGCAGTGATGGTCCAATGCAAAAAAAAGGTCGACATAGAAAAGTGCAATTAAGAATTTTTGAGCCTCCTAAGGTTCCCCTTGAATCCATTGATGAGCGGGGTGATTTTGACCAGGATGACATGTCAGAGCATGATGAGCCGGAGCTTGGGAGTCCACATGATGACTCCGGAGAGGAACATAGTGTATGTGCACAAGATACTATTTTGCATGGAGTAGAACGAGTTAAAAGAACCAAATCACTAGATGTCACTTTTCTGGTGGATGACGCATGTGTTCCGATAAAGATTTAGAAGATTGCAGGTAATTGTCCCATTAATTGATTCATTTTTTTCATGAAATTGAAATGGACATTTATTGAGATTATTATAAATTAATGGATAACATGTTTCTGCAAGAAACAATGTTTTCTATAGAAACTTACATGACAAAGCATTGGAGTTGTTTGGCCCCACCATTCGCAAACGGTGGAATGGCCAAGATAGCAAAAATAAAGATGATTTAATAGATCACATGGTAAACTTGTTCAACAAAACTTTCAACAAGAAAGTGGTTACAAAGTTAGCGGGCAAGAATTTAAAATACACCAGGGCCCAGTATAGGGATAAATTGCAAATATACCTCAAGAATGAGCGCCCTCCCATGGTTATCGAGAAGTAGTGGAAGGCCCTAATAGAGGATGAAAAGGAGAACTTGTTTAAAAAACAAGGATGACAACCACGAGTTGGTCAAGCAAGGTACAACACATGTCATATTATCAATGAAATATGAGCATTTATGTTTTTTTTCCTGTTTTAAGCAACAATTCCGATATCGATTTTTTTTCATAAATTCTATATGTAGGCTACCAGACACCTCCAAAGCAACATAGGCTATAGTGGAAAAACATGGCTAGCATAAACTAGGCCAGGGTGGCTACAGAAAATTAAAATCCCAAATAGTAAGATTGAAATGATTAACTGTGGTTAATATTTATTTAACAATAACGAACAAATATATGTTTTTGTTATTGGTATTTTTAATGGTGTTATGAATTGTAGTTAAATATGTTCGACACTGTTGCCACCAAGGAGGACCTAAAGCTTGGTTACAAGCATGGTTTTAAAAGTGTGATCGAATATAGAAAAATCTTGGGCCAAACTCCTATCTCCCCAGCCACGCAGGTAAATCAAATGAATAAGGAAACTGTAGTAGCATGCTTGTAAATTCTATTCATATTTTATTATATCACCCTTAACTAAGTATTTATGTTTGTTTTCAAACAACAACGCTACCACAGTACTGAATCAAACAGTATTCAACAAACACCATGTCATACGAGGGTCCACATGTCCAATGATAGTGTAGAGTAGAGAACCCATTTCGGTATGTATGATTTAGAATTAGAAATATTTACTATGATTGTAGATATTTATTTCCTGACTTATACTTATATATTATCTTCTCAAAATTGAAGAGCATGTAGCTCAGCAGGGTGAAATGTGAGAGCAACCAAGTGGAGAAGAAATTAATGTACCAACTGTCCCAGCTACATATACAGGTAAAGAGAAATAGTGTAATGTTAATCAAAACAATGAATTATTTATTTCAATTATATTTCAACATATCAATATGATCATTTTCGTTGTTCCAGTTCATGACCCCGAACAAATGCCAACTAACCCTTCTCAGCGACGTACTAGAAGTATGGTACATGAGCGCACACAAACAATATAAGGACAAGGCACACAAAATACAATGTCCTTGGATGATGATGATATCCCA
>SNQJ01S0033491.1:0-17011 GCA_010110895.2 Picea sitchensis | reverse complement strand
ATACCCATGCAATTGTAAATAAAGGATAGAATTCTCTTCAACTTATATCCATTATCATCTAGAGTGTGGATTAAAAGTTTCTTGAGAATCTATTATATCTACACATGATAAATGTAGATATTCACACTTATTCGTCACAATTTCATGGAAATTGTGACGAATAAGTGTGAAAATATTAATAAAAAGCCGTCACAAATTTGGTCATATGTAGTAGTGAGGGAAAGCTCCTTGGACACATTATCGCAGATTTGGGAATAAGCATTGATCCCAAAAGGATTGCTTCCATCCTTAATATGCCTAGTCCCACTTCCAAGAAAGAGGTTCAAGATTTTATGGGGGTTATTAACTTCGTTCGTAGGTTTGTTCCACATTTTGATGTCATGGTTAAACCAATTCATAATCTTCTTAAGTAAGACCATTCTTTTTCTTGGACAGATGACGTTGAAAATGATTTTGTAAGAATCAAAAAGAAATTAGTTCCGCACCAGTTTTGGCGAAGCCGGATTTTGAGAAGGAATTCACTATATATAATAATTCCACCAAGGAATCAATTTCTTTTATCCTCGTGCAAAATGATGACCAAGGTAATGAAAAAACAGTGTCTTAGATGAGTCAAATTTTGTCTGATGATGAATTTAAATATTATTTTATAGAGAAACATGCTTTCTCTCTTGTTAAATATGTCGAGACGTTTCACCACTTCATCTTAGGTAAGCATAAATTGGTAAAAGTCTCTTTACCTGCTGTCAATTTTTTACTCTCGCATACTTATCTCTTAGGGAAACTTTCACATTGGCTTGCTAAGATCCAGGAGCATGATTTGAATATCATGACTTCTACCATTATCAAGGGATGTGACTTAGCCCTTCACTTAGCTCAGCATGCTGAGAATAGTGAAGAGATTGACGAAGAGGATAGTTCCTTATCAAATATCTTTTACATTGATAACCAGATCCTCCATGTATCTAACCATCCTTGGTATAATAATTTAATTTACTATCTACAAAACCAAAGATGTCCAGACAACTTAGACACTCATCAAAGGAGAAGGCTCCATCCTGAATCTGCAAGGTACGTCATTATAGGAGACTTCTTGTTTCGAAGATCTGATAATGCTGTGTTGCTTCGTTGTGAAAACAATGAGGATGCACAAAAATTGTTTCAAGAAACTCATGGTTTTTCAAACTCGGTCATCCATGTAGGAGGCCATTTTTATGCTAAGACCACTGCCTTCAAAATTATTAGAAAAGGATACTATTGGCCTTCAATATTTCATGACTCTTATGTTTTTTCCAAATCTTGTGACAAGTGCCAAAAATTTGCTGGGAAAGAAAGCCTTTCATCCATGCCATTACAACCTATCCTCCCAGACTTTCCCTTTTCAAAGTGGGATTTGATTTTATTGGTCCTATAAAACCTCCATCTTCAGTAGGGAAATTTTTTATTTTGGCAACCATAGACTATTTTAAAAAATGAGTTGAAGTTGTCTCACTTAAGCATTCAATAGATGATTGGGTAATTTCTTTCCTTGAAAATAACATCTTTTCCAGATTTGGTCTTCCATTGGAAATTATTATAGACAATGGTCCCGCTTTCATTCCTGCTAAGTCAACCAAATTTTTAGCTAAGTTCGGTGTTAAACATTTTACCTCCTCAACTTATTATCCCCAAGAAAATGGGTAGGATGAGTCTACCAATAAAAATCTGGTGAGAATTGTTAAAAGGCTCATCAAAGATAAGCCTCATCAATGGCACACTCTCCTCACCTATATTACCTTTTGGGCTGATTGAATGACTGCCAAAGTAAGCACTGGTTTCACTCCTTTCCATATTGTTTATGGTCAAGAATCCCTCTTGCCTACTGAGATGGAACGTTCTTCCTTAAGGTTGATGGTACAGATCAAAGAGTTAAATTCTTCTGATGTTTCACAAAGGATAAATGCACTCCTAGACTTAGAAGATCAAAGGATGTTTTCCTTGAATAATATAAAAAAGAGACAATAGACTGTTAAGAAGTATTTCAACAAGAGTGTCAATAGCGTCAAATTTAAAGTCAATGAAAAAGTACTATTGTGGGATTCAGCTCACGCTGATAGGGGAAGACATTCAAAATTTCTAAAATTATGGCTGGGTCCTTTCAAGATCATTTTTGTCCTGGGTGCTAATTTTTATATTCTAAAATATTTACAGGAGCGATTATTCTCCTACAACACTAATGGTTCCCACTTAAAACATTATGTGGAACCAACTTGAAAAGTTTTAACATTGTTTGGGTTTTCTGTATATTAGTAGTCTAGATTTGCTTTCATTTTTTCCACTGTTTTCATTTTTTCTTTATAGTAGTTTGATTTATGCTTTCTATTTTTAACAATTTCCTACTTCTTTTACATTTCTGTCATTTTATTTCTGTTGTTTTAAACTTTGCAATTTTAATTCTGCCATGGTTTTTTTTTTTTTGGTCAAGAATAATATGTTGGATCAGTCCTACCACAGTGACACTCCTGCAATATATTGTTAGTCAATAAAAATCAATCTTATACAGTTCTTATGATGTTCCCCTTGAAATCAATTGAATTTGTTATCTGCTTTCACTGTTGTCTTATAAAGAAATTGGTTATCTCTCACTTTTGCTTTCCATTTCTTCATCCATTTGAAAATTTAAAAGAGAAACTCCATAATTTTTATCCTTGAAGTAAAATATAGGTTTCGATTGAATGATTATGCATAAAGGGATAAACACCGTCATACTTAACACTTTTCATGAGTTATTCCCAAATTCCCGGTCATTTTTCCAATAAATCTGCTCACTTCCCCTTGTTGCATAATCTTCCTGGTTATATCTTCTTGACCTATTGTTCTTAGTTTGCGAAACCATGAGTTCTGAGTTCTAAATCCATTGAAAACAAATTTCCTTGTGGATTCGCCAGTTTGTTGACGATAAAAGTCACAACAAGGATTTCTCCCACAAAGTATTGCTAAAGCCTATTATTATAAGATAACAATATATATAATACTAATAGGTGGGGACCCCTTGTATATTGGAGGATCAGATATGGTTCTTATTTGATGTTTATGTTGTTGTTCGACACTGCTTACATGTTTGAGCAAGATTAATGTTCAAATGATTGGTTCTATTCGCAACACATGGAAGATGGACAATTCATGATATGTGTGGGTCTCGTTACTCTAATTTATCAATTCCGTATCAAGATGGATTATATCCACTACTATAACATTTCTATTAGCGCCATGATCCGTTACATGTTGCCCCTGCACAAGACACATGTTAGTCATGACAAAAGATAAAACAAATATGGAAAAAAATCTAAGGAAGAAACTAAACTATGCTACTATGCTACACTATATGCATTGAAATTAAAGGATTGTTTTTAGTCCTAGATAACAAAGTTAGTGGATATACGATTTATTGAGTTATATGGAAGCACATTTGATATGCATTACGTTATGGTTGGAAATGGTTAAACATGATGTGGGGTGGTTCATTTGGCAAGTAATGGATGTGAGTTTCGATGCATAGATTAATTGAATGGATTAATGGATGGTTGGCTGGTGTGTACTAAGTGATTGAATGAGTAAAGGATGGAAATGATGTGCATTTACTGCACGTCACTCCATACCTCTCCCACTAGACATCACCCTAGCTTGGCTATTGTTCGATTGTGTTTCGTTGTGGTTAAGCTTTGAATTTTAGGAAAGGGAAGAACTGCTCGACCAAGCTCGTATTTTTAAGGATTTATGGTTACAGGTATGTTTTTTTCGCCATCCATCAACCCGCTCTGGTTATGAAATATATATTGGCTCGGTGATGTATGGGTCTATGCTTTTCTTGAGACTGACAACTATGTAAAATTGTGATATTTCTCTGGAATGGTTGGTTGTGTGTATTCACTGTAAATGAAAAGATTGGATAGTTGAATTCACGATTTCATTGATGATTCTGTGTGGTGGAAGCCATGAAGGCTCTCTGTTGTTTTATGGGTTTTTCTTGGAGTGTTTCATTCAGTCCAAACTTGCTGGCCATTTACACAGAATTATTGTAAACATACCCAGTCGTATTTGGTTGTTGTGTTTGATTTTGAACCACTACGGTTCACTGCTATCATTTTTTCTTGGTTGTGAGTTCGTTTATGATTGTGGTTTCTGGAAAACTGGTTTGGGTGGATATTATGCCAAGATGCTTTCTTTAGGGTTGGTTTTTATTTCATGGCTCTGTTTTAGTATCAACATTACGTGGGTTGATTGGGAAAACCATGAGGTTTGTGCCCTGCATGTTCTCAGTGTTATTATAAGAAGCCTATGCTCCTATGTTCATAGTCTCTCCTATCTCGTGAACTGTCACCTTGTCTGTGAAGCTATTGGTGATATGGCATGGGTGTCCATCATATTGTCTCTAAAGTTTCTCACCTACTGTTGGTGGTCGAATCCAATCTCCCTGTGTTGGTCCATAGAGAGAACCCTTGATTACTCAAATCTCATTTTAATTATTCAAAGCTTGTTTTAATAAATGGAGCCAATTATATCCTATCGGGTATATTGTTGATTGTTATGATTTGGTGGAGTATCATCGACCATGGTTAATTGTTGGCTCATCTCTTTTAATAGTGTTGACAGTGGTTTTGATTATTGACATCTAGTCATTGCATTGTTTATTATAACAGTTGAGTCTATAGCTCAACATGGTTAATTGGTTGATTTGAGAAATGAAATGGGCATACATTTGTTGCCTCTTGTGTTGTAACAGTCAGATTGTTAACTCAACAATGTTTTATGGTTGATCGAGAGTATGCCTCTTTTCTTTATGCACTGGGTTGTGTGTTTCCTACAACATGATATAGGTTGAAATGATGGTTGTTGTTACTGTGTGTTTTAATTTCCAATCGATATTATTGCGATTTAAAACCATGATATTTGTGACTTGGCTGTCTACTATATACATTTTATGGATGTCATGCATCGTATCAGAGATGGGCACGGGTTTTATAACAGTATGGTTTCATTACAATTTAAATGTTAGATTGATTAAAGGAATGGAATCAGGCACGATTTTTAAAGAGCTTGTGTCTTTGTTTGATTTGAAGAATTTATTTGTAGACAGTGGTTGATGGCTTGGATGTTGAACATAGTCAATGCAAATAACTGTGTGTTCATTGGAATTTTGTTTTAATATTAAATGGAAGAAATGAAAGGAAACAACATTCTTTATATAGGTTTTTTGGAAAGCATATTATTTTGAGTATGATGGCACTGTGTAATTGAAAGTGTTAAGGATTTAAAGGTGAACAATGAGAAAGTTTAACACACATAAATGGTTAAATTATACACACAGTAATTGCTAATTGATCATAGTAATTGGTTAGTGTTGGTTCGTTGCATTGAATACATAATGGTTTTATGGATTAGTTAATTAATATTATGAACACTATCCACTCTTTTCCCCTATCATTTTTTCATTTTTCGATAATTACAATCCCCTCACCTTCCCATATTCATTACTCACTCCCTATTCCTAAAATTTAATTACAGTTATGAAGAGCTTTGTATTGTGACAGTTTAGGATCACATGGATGGATTGTAATGATATGTTCTTTGGTTTTCATTTCAATTGATTGGTGTTGTCGGTGAGAAGTAACCATGTTCTTTTTCCCCTCATTTTCACATTTTTCGTTCAATACAAATACCCCGCATATCCCAAAACCTTTTCTCACCCCCTACTCATTGATAACAGTTAAAAAATTTGTATGGATTGGATAGCATGAGTCTGATATGTTGTTGAGCCAAAATTTGTTTCATATTTTAAAAGAATTGTCATGTATGGGTGTTAAAGAAACTATTTTCTAATCAATCATGCATACAGGAATGAGATTTTTTAGCCGAGGTAGCCATGGTAGAGGTAACTGAGGAAGAGGTAATTGGAACAGGGGCCCTATAAGGCCAATATTCTCCATTCACTTTGATGTTGACTCACAAGTGTTAGGACATCTATTTTAGGATGGGTTTTTCAATTAGATTGGGCAAGGAGTGGTCCAACCTAGGATGACAAAGGCCTCCCTTCCAAGCTCCACAATCCCCTAGTATTATCTTGCCCCCTCATGTCTCATTGCAACCCGAGGTTCACGAAAATGATGGATGGCAAGAGATTTTTCACCCAGAAGTCTCCCAACATTGTGGATGGCCTAATCTATCCTTACCTGCTCCCCCGCCTATCAATCAAATTATCCAAGGTGCCCCTGTCCACTCTCCAGTTCAGTCTTCCCATGCGAGTAAAAGTTTGAAAATCGAGGCCCATCATGCCCTTGACAAAGGAAAATCCACTGATGCCCCTTCCTCACCCTCCAATGGCTCTGATAAATCCATGTCCTCCTGGATGCATTTGAGGGATGATTTCTCTCATGTGATCAACGAGATCGAGCCTAAAGGCTCAACACATACAAAGGCATATTCAGAGAGATCAAAAGGTGACAACAACAACAAGGGAAGGATTGCATTTCAGAGTGGGAAATATGGATTTTAAGTTTTATTTATTTATTTATTGTTGAGAACAGTTGACTTCATAAATTTTGGACAACATGATATTTTTCGACATATGAGTAATATATTTTGAAGATAATTTCAAATATCATTGAGATAAAATTTCAAATAATAATGTGATGATGGGAGTCACAAGGAGGGATGTTTTGTTTAATTAACTAGTTGTGTTATGATTGTTAAAAGATAAAGGGGATCCACAAGGGGTCCCACCTACTAGTTATTATTTATTTAAAAACCCTTATTATGATTTATTACTTTTCCCCTAACGAAATAGTTGGTTGAGTTTTTAGTTAACTTAACTAATGAAGTAGTTCAACTACTTCAAGCAATTCTAATTTGCTTAAAGACAAAAGGAAGGGAGGAACAAGAGGAGAATAGAAGAAGAAGCATACTAAGGTTTGATATTTGAGTTTTTGTTGAGATAATTTAGTTTTCATTCATTCCTTAATTTATTCAAGGCCTAATTATTTTTTATGACAACAGGGTCTTATTGTAGACAACAAGGTTGAGGGCCGAATTACATCATTCAGACACTTTTTTTTTTGATAGTCTATGTAGACTTGTCTGTTTTTTAATTAGTTTTCATGACTGACAAAGGATATTGTGCAGAGTCAAGTGGGAAACAATCTGTGGCAAGATGATCCAGCTTTTAGAGTTCAGTTTTTGTTTTTCTATCAGAAGTCCTTTTGTATGTTTCATTGGGGACGTCTAAGTTTGACTTTGGTCTAAAACTTCTTCACGAGATTTTGTAAAGAGAACGACTCTTTGATGAATTGGAATTAAATAAAGGATTTCTTTATGTATCATATATCTAGATTATCGACTTGGTTTCTTTACTTCTATATCTATATTTATTTCATCATCTGTTATGTTCAGAAAAACACATAAATAATGAATTTTGCAATAAGTTTTTATTTATAAAAACCACCCTAAGCACTTGTAATCGATACTTGTGAGTTAGGATATTAATTGTGATGGCTATAAACATAGGGTGATATTCTCATCTATTTTGATTTAGCTAAGTAGAATTTGAAAATGCTTGAGTAAGATGATTTCTTATCTTTTCCTCAACACACATGCCATTGTACTTATTCCTTACAAGTGGAGCAGGAACAGATAAAACATTTATAGAAAAAATGCTATTCCAAATGCTTATAGGAATATATGACACAAACAATACAATTGACCCTTTGAAACCAAAGGGATTGATATTGGCATATATAGGTAAATCTGCTTATAATGCAGGTGGAACAACAATCCATTATGCATTTCTAATGCCTTTCAAAATGTTTCAAAATGAAACATAAAACATGCACATACAAACTAATTTGGAAACATAGATATGATATTTTGCGGTGTTTTTTATCAAGCACAACCCATACAAGATTCCCTCATCTTTGAACAACCTACAATAAACATGCAAACAATAACATATGACTTTTGGAGAGATAATGTGAAGTGCTAGGAATTGCATTCTACAATGCGCCAAACAAACGAAAAGTTTATTGCAATTTTGAATAGGATGCAGAAAAATAGCCAAACAAATGATGATTTGACATATATCAATACAAATTGCATGCAACCTAACCCAAATGACCCAACATTCCCTTATATATTCTACAAAAATAAATATGTTGCAATCCATCACAAGTATATGCTATCATTGATGCCCGATAATGAACTTTTAATCAATGCAATTAATGAGGAGGAAGAAAACCATGACAATGTACCATACCATCGATATACAATAACTTTTCCTTCGCAGCTAACCTTGAAATTAAATATGCTTGTTGATATATATGCATGCAACTATGATTCGTAAGATGGGCTCATAAATGGTGCAGATGGAATAATCAAAGCCTACGCCAAAACAAATAAATTCGATGTTCTATGGATCAAGTTCTATGATCCACATATTGGACATTGACAAGATATAAAGCTAGATTATTTATATATCAAATAAATTTATTGTGAATGGATACCCATTTTGTGCATAGAAAAACCAATATCAATGACAACAATGACAAGCCACTTGAAAATACAAAAAAAAATCCCAATTCAACTTGCATGTGCACATACAATACACAGGTCACAGGGTCTAACACTTAACAATGTTTCATTTGACCCTTCTGGGATACGGATACATGGATTAGTATATACAACCTTATCTCGTGTAAGAAACATAGAATCTCTGTACCTACTAAATGCTCTCACAATGCATAACTTTAAGGTGAAACCAAAAATTGATATTGATATGGAATGCCTGTGAAGCAATGCAAAATGGAATCTAGAATATGATTATGAATCCATACAATTAGAATCATTAATCTCAATTCTTTTGTTAAACACAATTAGTTTGCATGCACATATTAATGACATATCAAGTGACTATGATACAATGCAATCTGATATTATGTGCTTGCAAGAAACATACATGACACTACCCATGCAAAATGAACAATTTGCAAGATTCAATTGCATATCAAATTTCAATAAACATGGGGTGATGATACTAGTCAAGAAACACTTAAGAATACTAGAACAAATGCACTTTGAAGAACAATCTGTAGAAGTCCTTGTAGAAAAATTAATAGTCCATGAATCACATATTGCAATAGTCAACATCTATGGTGCACCACATGCAACTTTGAATAGAACAGTGCTTACGATTACAAAAGTGCTATGAAATTTTTATTCAAATGAAATAATAATCATTTTAGGAGATTTTAATATTGACATATACCAATGCAATGAAAAGACAAGAAAATTGGAAAACTACATGTGCAATTTCAATCTCCATCTCATCTTAGAAAAAAAATATCTTGTACAAAAAACACTTATTGACCATGTCTGTTAAAATGTAAATAACAAGAAATCCAATATTTTATATTAAATACATATTGGAGTGATCATGATACAATTTGTCTTCTGCTTCAACTCTGAATTACATATAAATCATAATACATATTAACATACTAGCATATTAATACTACATATTTAAAAAAAAAAAATCCTTTGTAGTAAAGCAAAGCATATTTCCATATCCTTGTTACATATTTAGAAATCTCTTTTATTGGTAATGAATCAAAAAATTGTTACAGATGGAAAAAGGTTGGTATAGTACAAATCTTGCTAATAAGAAAAAGGAATACATCAACAGTTCACTTTGTGTTTGCATTTTTGCTGAAATCTATTTGCATAGCTATTTATTTTGCTCAATTACTTTTTTCAATATAGAATACATCAAAGCAACTATTTACAGTTCAAAAGAACATAGGAAAGAAAAACATGTAAGAAAAAATAAAAAGGTACATAATTCTAACCTTATATGTATCTTATTAATTTTCACTTCATTTGTAGTTTCATGGTATTGTATACTTCACATTGTTTTGACATAATAGTTTATTTAATTGTCCATTGCATTATGTGCAACATCTTTGCATCAAAAGAAATACAAGTGAAGGAGAAGAAAAAGTTACAAGTGGCACAAAGGAAGAAATTCAACAACAATATTCAAAAAGAAGGTATGCTCATAATAATAACACAACCAAAGTCTCCTTTTTTAGTAAATTATATACTTGTATCGTGATCTATATCCATGATACATGGTAATATATATTCATAATGCATATGCATTTTCTGGTGTGATGGTTCCTTCTTGCTTCTTATTATTCTCTTTACTCGACCCTTTTTATTCATGGAAATCAAATATATCATCATGTTCACAACAATAACCCAACCAATATCTTCTTTCTAAAACACTATACACATATATGGTAATTTATATTCATGATATATCATAACGTATATTCACAATGGAGATGCATTGATTTCTAAAAGGAGTCCTTATTGCTTTTCATTATTCTCTTGTCTCTATCCTTTTCATTCGTGCAAATCAAAGTTACTATGATGTTTTTGTATTATTAGTCTCTGACATATATGACTATATCGATCAGTGATGCTTTCGCTCCTGATCATAAATTACTTTTCTGTTGACTTTTAAAAATTATGTATTGTTTAAAGTTCATGCAATTGTTTATATATTCTTAATTTAATAATAAAATCAATTTTTGTTTGTTTATATATTCATTGGATATTTTCATAAAAAGGCCTTCATGCCAATCTATAATGGTGTTCCTAGAATGGCCTATTGCTTGTGGAATGTGCTTTACTACATTTGTACATTAGCTTCTTATCTCCTTGGTTCACTTTTCATGGCTCTAGATTCTACATATCTATAATATCATTAATGGTTTGATCTAGAATGAATTAAAGCAAGGGACAAGATGTTGATTTTGGAATAGGATTTCAAAAAACCTACCACCATCCCCACCCTTGAGACATAGAAATATGCCAATGTTCCAAGAAACCAAGACAACCAAATCATCTTAGAAAATATCTCAGTCCCCATTCAATGATATCAAGTCCCATGCTACCTATTAGTTTCAACAAACGAATTCTACATTTTCATCATGCCTGCCTAATTATTTCTAGTGCCTTCCCAATGGTGAGTATAAGGGTTATGGCTGGAATTTAACGTTCTTGATTGCAAAAACAACTAGTTGATAGGTTGTATGGTCAACAATAGAATCCACCAATTAAGTTCAATAGTTATTTTGAGATTCTATTCCAAAATCAACATCTTTACCTTGCTTTAATTCATTCTAGATCAATAGCATGTAACAAAAGCATAAGAGGTGGCAAAGAAAGTATCTTGACTAGTTTGAAAGCCTGTGTACATATGCTTGTCAGTTTACAAAAAATGGTGAATTTCACTTTACCTCCCTTTCAACAACTCGCTTAGAATCCTTGTATTTGATTATATAATGTATACTAGACACTAAATATAAAAAGACCAAAGCTAAATTTCTATTTGCAATTGATACAAATTGAATAAATGAATTTGCAACTCAAGCAAAGGTGGTAGTAGTTGGATATCCATATGTAGTAGATCCATTTTCCTTTTCCCTAGTGTAAAGCATAGATTCAATTCCATATAAAATTGCAAATCCATTCATTCAATATCCATCCCTAACACCACTCATGTCCCTTCCATTTAGATAGCTAGAAGGAGAGGCAACTGTAGCAATGAAGACAATATAGGTAATGAGTTTACATGCAATACAATGGTTGTTCTAGGCACCCCATTACATAACTATCCCACTTAGAGTATGACTATATAGTGTTGAATGATTCGTATATCCCATTTCTCCATTTTGTTGCGAGTAAATTATCCTCCTACTGTTGAATTTTGTCATAGGTTATTCTTAGAGATCAACTGAAGAGTTAGGGATCCATAAAACAAACTGAACTAGGATTTAACTACCATATTCCAATTACGTTTCCATTGGTCCAACATTTGGAGAAAAAAACAAAAAATATTGAAGACATTGTTAGAAAAATAAATTATGACATGTTTGAAGATAAGTTTGATGCTTCTAATACTACATATTTGGTAGTTCTAATAAATACAATGCTCCTCTCTTAGTGCAAGAAAATATAGTGTTGCCACACCTGTCTCTAACATTGATTAGTTGCATTTCATTGCTAGATCTGATGGATTAAATTTCTAGAAAAACTAAAAATACTCGCTTGCTTGACATATGTCTTCAAATTTGAATCTGTGATTTTACTGCGTAAAGACCTTGTCAAAAGGTATGTCTTCAAATTTGAATATGTAATTTTATTGTGTATAGACCCTACCATGATGTTACAACCATCAAATTTACAAGTGTTTATTTTTTTATGGGGAAATAATTATCATTTATATGATCATATTTAAAATATGTTTTTTCCAAGAAATTAACAACATTTGTGATGAGTTGTTCCTTACTGTATGCATTGATTTATTATAACATGTTTTTATTAAAGTTATTTATTACATGAATGTAATACATAAATTGTATCAATCCATATGCATTTCACCTAGACCCAAGGAGACCATAGACCATCCACCCTATTCATCATTAATCTTCAAATGATTTTCAAGCCAAAAATTCTAACAAAACACTTTTTTTTTTTTTTTTAATTTTTGTTTTCTTTGTAACCCTTAATAGTATCATGTTATTTGAAATTATAACAACACATTTCTGGGTAATTTGTTTTTTGTAACTCTTTTATTCATGATTATTTTTCAAATGATTTTCAGGCTAATAAACCTAATTAAACACTCTTTTTTTTTTCTTTTGTTCTCCTTATGTTCTCTCTATGTATAGTACTGAGTAACAATATACAAGTAGTAATATACATAGTACTATGTATATTGCTACTCAATGCTATGTAAAACATATTAGCATGTTTTTTAGTATGATTTCTTCTATGTTGTATGTCAAAATTGACTTTTTAGCAATCACATCTTGCACATATAATTAACACTTATTATATATTAGATAATACATTATAAACTCTCTTACACATATAGTTAACACTTGTTATATATTATATATTATACTAGTTACTCTTATGTATTGCATAGTTAATGTTAATATTTTCATATATAAAAAAAAAAAATTAGGAAAAAGAAGTGAAAATAAGAACAACATCAATGCTAATATATTCATGATATAAAAACATATAATATATACTTGGATTTCACATAGTGAATATCGAAATCTTCAAATCCGGCAAAGTTGGACAAGCCATGGAAACATTAGCAACCATCTATAAAAAACATCACAACAACAACAAACACATAGGTAAATATTCATAAACTATTTTTCGTTTACACATGCAAAACAAATAGTAACAAATTATAATACCAAATTTGTAAATTGTTATGTTCAATTCAAGTGAAATAACAATAGCTACAAGTGAAGAAACCAACATTACACACACATATCAAACAACAACAGGTACAGGTGAAGCAACCAATCTTGAACAACATGAACACTTTGAAAGGTATGCATACAAAAATGTAAATTTTAAAGTTATGCAAAGGAAATATATAGAAAGTGTCCATTATATTACTTATTTTCTATAATTACTATGTGTTTCCTAGATTTATATCTCCAAATATTGTATCGATAGAAGACCTGAACAGTCGTAGGACTGGAGAAGTATTCATCGAAGATGTAATGGTTGTCTATAACACATACTTGGATAAAGAAAATAAAGAACGATTAATTATGTGTGCTGACTTGACATATGAAAATGGTGTGATGATAGTTACATTGACTATGTTGAAATTACTAAGACAACTGAGAGGGGGGGGGGGTGAATCAGTTGTTATTGTGCTTAAACAATATTAACAATAAAACTCTTTTTAATCTTTCTCCAAGTGACCATCAATATTATACTACATATGGACAACATAAATAATAAGAATCACTCACATATAAGATATACACAGAGACATATTTTCACGAGGAAACCCATAAAGGGAGAAAACTTCTTCTTCTTCAAAATGATACGTAGTCTTTTAAGTTTTGTACATCATGTTTAATTGAGCACCAACTCAATGTGAGTCTACTACCTCTGTTTTACAAGATCCAACTTGTTTGAGACCACCAACTCTCTAGTTTCTCTAGCACCCACTAGAAGGAAGAACCAACTCCCTGAGTGTTCCAGCACCAACTGGATGGAAGCACTAACTTCCAGTTACACAGGCACCAACCTGTATAACAAAGAACAACTATTATCCCTTGCACTACCATGTCACCCTGGTTTTTCTGGCTGTAACCAGATGGAAGCTACAACTCCCTGTGTTCAGTAACCCACTTGAAATTCTGAGGACAACACTCCTCCCTAGCACCTCCCTACCACCCTTATTACAAATAAATGATTGAATAACCAACAAAACAGATAAATCAATTCTTACCACTTCTTCATTGTTCTGCAATTCTTCCCTGCTACACTATTCTTCTACTCTGTTCATACTTGGCTTGACTTGTTGTCTCTTTCTATCTATTTTATATATGTCCTTCTCATGCTTTTCGATATGTGCACATTCTGCTCTCTTCACCTTTTCTCTTTTGTTCAGCTTCTATTCCTTATCTCTGAGATTTCTTCACACTGTGCATACTGTAGTTTTACTATTCTATAGTTCAACTCATTTTTCAGTCAAAACAGCCAACCACACACAGTCTCTATAATTTTATTTTTATGCACAACCACGACAGTTACACTTCAAATCTTCTTAGGCAGAAAAAACGTCTCATCTACTGAAACGCCAACCGATCAAGAATCATGAATCAATTTTGCTAACTGATTCATCACTGATCAATTAACTGTGAGAAGGAATAGTATCCCTCTGATCATTATCAAGTTCACCTGCACCATTGGATTAAATAATGGATCTTGTGCTTATTTCACCATTTCGCAATTCAATATTTCAGCATTTTGGCATTCCTTGTGATGATATAACTAGATGTTCCATGTCGTGATCCCTGAAACTTCGAAAAAAGAAAGAGATTAGTTGTTAACGCCTTTCACATTTTCGCATTCTGGCATTTCGTGATTTCGACACTCTTGATATGAGATTTCTTGACAACTCCACCTTCCGATCTACGAAACTCCAAAATGGAGTCAAATCAACTTTTTGATTTTTTGCACTTCGCAATTTTAGGCTTCCTGTCATCAGAGTCCTTGACATCTCCAACTCCCAGTATCCTAACCTCCGGTATGGAGTCTTTGAAATTTCATGATTTCGCATTTTGCGACTTTGGGTTTCGCAACATCGGGACTCCTTTGATGAAGAGTCTTGACTCTTGACTCCTCCAACTCTCAGTATCTGAAATTCTGGTAGATGTGCCTATTTCTGGATTTCAGGGTTTTGCATTTCATGACTTCGGGACTCCTATGTTGAAGATTCTTGACTCTTTATTTCTCAATCTCCTGGTAACCGAAACCTACACCAAAAGATGTTTTTCACATTTCGGCACTTCGACATTTCGCATGTCGTGAATTCGAGAGGTTAGGGAACCTTGTTCCTTTGACTTTCCAGTTAGTGAAATGATGATCTTTCACCACGTGTCCTATGGACCCAATGGTCCAGATCTTATCGAAATTTCATGGGCCTTCATCGTGTCTGATCAACGGTCCACATCAATCTTGATCTAACGGTTAGGAATATATCGCGAATTCACAAATCTTCGTTGTGCCCATTTCGAGATTTTGACATTTCACATTTCGCGACTTTGGGACTCATGTGCTAAAGTGTTTCTACACTTCCAACACCCGATATCTGAAACTCCGATTTCCCAATCTGCGAAACTCCAAAATGGAGTTATTTGACATGCTCTGACCTTTTTCATTTCGATATTTTCTGCCATGCAATCATCGTTTCGTTGCTAGTCTTGCCCCTTTCTCTTGTTCATCATTATCGGGTTGAGCTTGACATCAATGACAAACAAATACTCTACCTTCTATCTGAAAACATGCCAGGAAAACAAATAATATACCTTCTGTCTAAAAACATGCCAACAATCTCCCCCTTTTGGCATTGACGACAACCCCTTGAAAAACATGCAACTATAACTATACCACTGTAGCATCCTTGAAATCCATACCTGTACCATCCTTGAAATCCATACCACTGTAGTAATTGTAGCCTCTTTAAAATTACCACACTTTCTCCCCCTTTGACATCAATGTCAAAGAAGAAACATGTTCCCCTTGAGTTGTTGCAGTACATACTCCCCCTGTCAACTATGAGCATCTTAGAAATACACTAGATATTCAATAAGTACTCCACTTCACAAGGTGAATATATTAGACAAAAGAAATTATAACTCCCAAATTTTGATGAAGATATCCAAAAGGGGTTGTTGCTAATGGTTTAGTAAAGATATCAGCAATCTGTTCTCTAGATGGAATATAATTCAGCTGAACAATTTTGTTTGTAACTTGTTCCTTGAGAAAATGGTATTTTATTGGGATATGCTTAGTCTTGGAATGAACAACAGGATTCTTAGAGACACTAATGGCACTGGTGTTATCACAGTGAATTGGAACGGGATCAGTGTATGTTACCCTCAAATCTGCAAGAGTTTGTATCATCCATAAAATTTGTGTGTATCAAGTAGCAACAGCAATGTATTCTGCCTCTGTAGTTGATAATGAAATGGATCCTTTCTTTTTACTAAGACATGCTACTAATGAGTAACCCAGAAAGAATGCTTCTCCACTGGTGCTTTTTCTCTCATCAACACAGTTTGCCCAATCTCCATCTGAATAAGTAGTTAACTGAAAATTCTGATTTCTGGAATACCACAGACCATAAGTCATTGTTCCCTTTAGGTATTTAAATATCCTTGTAACAACTACCAAGTGACTTTGTTTAGGAGCTGATTGATAACGACCTACCATTCCAACAACTTGCATTATATCAGGACGGGATGCTGTGATGTACAAAATACTTCCTATCATATAGCGATATGTTCTTTGGTCAACATCAGGTGAGATATCATCTTTACTGAGCTTCATAAAAAAATTTAGGTTCAGTCATTGATAAAAAAGAAACATG
>SNQJ01S0033490.1:56780-74419 GCA_010110895.2 Picea sitchensis | reverse complement strand
ATTGTGTATTTTCTCTTCCTCCTCTTGGTGTAAAACGTCCTCTACCTCTGTTGTAATTTGATCTTCCTCTTGTTCTGCCAAATGAAAGCTGAGTCTTGAATGCACTGTCCAATGATGATGTCCCTGTTCAATTTAATCTTTGCTCATGTGACAAGAGTGATCCCATTAATTCATCTACTGATAGTTGAGTGAGATCTTTGGATTCCTCAATGGCTATTACAACTGGATCAAACTTTGTAGGTGATCTTCTAAGTATTTTCTCTACAACCTTTTGATCTTCAACGGTTTCTCCATATGATCTAAGCAGATTTATTATTGCCATTGCATGAGTGAAGAATGAATCTATTGAATCTGTTTCCTTCATTTGTAAGTTTTCAAAATCCCTTCTAAGCATTTGTAATTTTACTGTCTTTACCTTGCTTGTGCCTTGGTATGCTGTTTGCAAACTTTCCCATGCCTGTTTTGATCTTGTAGCAGCAGCTACTTTAGGAAAAATTGATTCCTCCATTGCCTGTTGAATAAAAAACAATGCTTTGGAATCCTTCTTCTTATTTTCCTTCAACAAATCCTTCTCAGCTTGTGAAAGAGCCTGATAGGTTTGCTGGTCTGCTAGTTCAGGAAACCCATTTTCAACCAAATCCCAAACATCCTGGGAACAAATCAAGGTTTTCATTCTTATACTCTAGTAGTCATAATTTTTTCCATTAAAAATTGGAATCTGGGGTTGTAAAATGCTTCCAGTTGCACCTGCCATGATTTTTTACATAAAATTTGTCTCCTTTTACTGTTATTCCTCTATTGGCTTTTCCAATCTCTGTCAATCCTTTATATGATTAAAACCCCTAAATTTGACCTCGGGATGCAGGCTCCAGCAAACCCTTGCAACCTCCTAATATGTATGTGGCTGGGCGGACTCCTCGTATCTGCAAGCCTCTTGCTACTACAGTGAAGCACTAAAGGAAATGACCAAAAATGGGGACGAGATTCGAACTCAGGTCGCTGGAGTTTATGACTACGAACAACCACGAGCATAATCCAAGCAACGCCTTCTTCCTGGAATGCCCGCAGCTCTAAGCATCATTCACTGCATTCCTTGCACAGACCGTGACAAATCAGTTGCAGCCCTTTGCGGACTGAGCTTTCTCTTGGCCTTACGCACTTGCTCACAATCCACACTCGTCGTGAGTCAACTGCCCACAAAGTATCTCGACCTCAGCAGGAAACAATTGTTTAGTTCACGCCCCCGTCTCCTCACTCAGGCTCTGATACCACTTTGTTGGATCTCACGCATCTACTTACAAAAAATGCCCACAGAAAAGGAAGGAAATGAACGCCTTACAGTTTATATCAGAGGAATTAAAACAGAGTAGATCCAATACCAAAACAGAGTATCAACAGCGCTTCTTAAAACAGAGTATGAGGCATACATTTATCCCAGAAAACAGAGTACAGAAAAAACAAAATACTTAGCAGCTGCGTGCATTACAAAACATAGTAGTTTTTTGAGACAGGAGAAGCTTCACGAAAAATACTAACTAGCAGAAGAGTCTAGATACATAGCAGAATGTAGAAGGAGGAGGGAAGAATTTAATGCGGGAGTTGGAGAGTTGTTGACAAAATTTATGGCAGGGGAGATTAATAAAATGATGATCCACGTCACCAACAATTCTATGGTCTCGGCTTCTCAAGAAAATGGCCTTGGGGGGTTTTGGGTGTGAGCGCGATGTGGGTGAAATTCATTGTAAGCTGCGCTTCATTTTTGACAGCACTTTACATAAACCTTAATAGCATTACTCAGAAAGCGATTGCAGAGCAGGAAGATGGCAGTAGAAGACGCCCACTTCCCTCAGCTCTTACTGTGAGTGCGCCCACTAGCAGAGAGCTCATTAAAAAATTACTGTAAGGATATGTAATTGCCATGTTTAAATTTCTGATTTAGATTTATTATTTACAGGTTTCTGTTTTAGGTTTATTATTTACAGTTTTTTGCAATGAGCAATTTACGTTTACCGATCATCGATTTAGGTTTAAGATTTATGGTTTTTGGCATTACGATTTACGTTTCTGGGCATTAACGATTTAAATTTCTGATTTAGGTTTTACCAATCACCGAGTTAGGTTTATGGCTTATGGTTTTTGGCATTACGGTTTACGGTTTTGGGCATTAAGGTTCTGGGCATTATGGGTTTCGTCTCTCCATGGCGTCGGGACATGGCTAGCTGAATTTACGATTAACCAGCCACAAACCATTAGTTTAATAAGTGACGAGTTGACATGCGTGCATATTACTCATACATATTCAATGAAAGGAGGCAATTACAATGCGCTTCTCGAGAAATAAGTGAAATTGTTATCTCAGAATTTTTGATATATATCCATATTATTGACAGAACTATGGAGTGCATTGAGTGCTCAGAATAGCAGAAACTATTAATCTAAAAGGATTTGCACGTTAATGCTTATTGTATTGAGACAACATAGACACAGCTTTTGTAGTATTCTATACCTAGATGTATAAAGTTGATTAAAAGCAGCCTTAGATGCTTCATCTATATATATAACACAAAGTACACTTCATAACGGAGGTTAAGGGATTATCATGTTTAAGTTCGCAACTTTTAGAAGAAACAGGCGGGAAAAAATTCATCTATCTCCTTGATAAATTCCGACACCAAATGGATGGATGCTAGGATATAAAATTCCAAAGATTGGGACATCCCCTCAATATAATGCTGCCAGCACATAGCGAGAATTAACATTTTAGGCGGAGATGGAGATGAGAGGTGGAAGACATGCAACGAATGTGTGGTGTAACTACATGACCATATATTTGTCAATAGCGTCGGGCGACGTAAGACGTTGAACAAATAAATAATGAACTTATGTTGATTAAAGCGCTTCCATTGAATAGATTGATTCTGGAACACCCTAACAATGCCTTGTTTTCGATTTTGGGCAGTACAGAAACCAAAAGGAGGAGAATGGGAATGCGTACTATGGGGAAGAAGGGACAAAGAGATAAAGAATGGATCATTGAAATAGCGAGATTAAGTATTTATATTACCAGTTGAACTCAGTTCAGGTTGGTGATTAGTCTATGTTCAAGTTGTTGAAGCCGTTAGAGATGGTGAAGTTGAAGTTGTTGGAGATGGTGAAATTGAAGTGGTTAGAAAAAAGTTAAAATCGGTCAATTTAGGCGCTGAGCTCCAGAAAGATGTAGACACACGCTTAGTGGACGTGTGCCGTACTCGAGAAGCCCTTAAACAATACCCAAGTCGCATATTTGAAAGGTCTCTTTCCTCAATTACACAGTGACGACGCCCCTGGAAAACAATTACCTGAGGATTCAATCCATATCTTTGGTAGAGTCAACATTGTTTTCTTCCATTCCATAATAGTACATTAAATCATTTTGTCCATATTATTTCTTATAACACTATAAAACAAGAAATATAATGAAAACTCTTAATATGAAGAGGGTTGGGCGTTGAACTTAAAGTTTTGACGAATAAGCCATAATCCATCGGATTCTTGCCAAACATTTTCCTTGACGTTAATATGTTGAGTTTAGATTGTTGTTCTTCAACATAGCATTTGATAACTAAGATTAATATTAATTTTGAAATTTGTTTTAAATTTTTAGTTTTTTTTTTTTTTTTTTTTTTTTTTTTTTTTTAAATTTTTTATTTAAATTATATTTTTTATTTAAATATATAAATAAATTTAATAGTACGGCTTAGAGAACAAGACTCATTATTAACACTACTATCTTAATTATCGGTAATTGTGTAGTATGACTAAGGTTACAATATATCATGTTTAGTTGGTACCATGAGACATTGGGACAAGTACTACTGTTCAACCCCACAAGTATATCAAAGATCTATAGCATAGGAAAAACCCTTGTCTATAGGAACCAAGAAAAAACCTAACCATAGGGAATGAAACAAAACAGAAAAAGAACAAAGAAAAAAAAAAAAAAAAACCCTAACCCTAACCCTTGTCCATAGGAACCCTAATATGATGCGAAATAAGAAAAAATAAACATGGGGAACAGCGACAACGCCCTCCTACATCCAAATTACAAATTCCTACACAATAATTTTTCCCGACCCGCTTTAGTTGGAGCATTATAATATGCCATTATTCTTGGGGCGGAGTGTAACTCCACACGAGTAAAAAAATGTGTAGTGGTGTTGTCGACACCATTATTCATGAACTTAATCAATTATTCCTCTCTTTGTCTTGATTGTCGTTAATTTTCCTATCATTTATAAAAAATTTGTGAACCACCACCGCCATTGACACCCTTATTCCACATATTCCATTGTATTCCTCTCTTTGCATTGATCACAATGGTACCCTTTATGTACCTAGTAACCCTTTGTATGGACCTGACTACATTCTTTTTGCTTCATTTCACCATGGCCCGAACCTGCAACCAAGAACTTGACACTCGCTTAAATGCCCTTTCATCTGAGATCTCCAAGAACTAGGCTGAAATTAAACAACTCAATGCCAATATTATGGCCCTCAATTCCAACATAGAGGCCAAAACGAAAGCCATCTCTGCACACATGGAAATCATCCTTGAATCCTCTGAATCCATCAGATAGTGATGAATCCACGCAAAGGGAGCTACCTCCTCGAACAACCTTATAACCAAAAGCGTTGATTTTCCCCTTCTATGCCTTTCATTCTAACCCTCTCATTGGGAACTATGTCTTTCAAAGAGGCTGGACATGCATAAATTTGATGGATCGATCCATGGGTTGGATCCACTCGTCGAAACATTATTTCTCACTACGTAGGTGTGATGATTTGACCAAACTTTGTATTGGTGTCTTTTATTTGGATCTTGAACGATGGCAATGGTGCCAATGGAATAAAATTCACAGAGGGTATGTTGCTTGGACCTTGGTTGTTTGGGATATTTATGAGCGGCTTTGACACTGACACACATCATTTGGGACGTTTGACCAAGCTAAAACAGTCTCACACAATGGAATATTATATCATTTCCTTTGAGCAATTGGATTTCTGGAAACATATGTAATCGACACCTTCTTCCTGGAACTCTTTATTAGTGGCATGAGGGATGATATTTGAGCCCATGTCCTACTAGCTCGCTCCCAAACCTAGATGAAAGTTGCTCAATGCACTATAGAAGAACAACAAGTACTTTCTTCCCAAAACATAAAACTCTCCTTTATTCCATGCCCAGAAGCCCACCAATCCTACCCCTCCTACTACTCTTCTTAAGATCCATAAATTAACCAAGGAAAAAAATGGTTGAACACCAACTTAAAGGGTCTTTTCTATAATTGTTATGACAAGTATTTTCCGGGCGTATTGTGGGGAAAAAAATCTTTTCATAGCCATTTTTAGGATATTTCCCGATGAGGATGTCAATGTTCCCCATGTTGAAGAGCTAACCCAAGTATATGATCATACCTCGCCCTCTGATCCACTAGAATTTCAACTTCTTATCTCCTTGAATTCCATCATTGGTCTTTTTTCTCCCCAAACCCTCAAAGTTAATTGGCTACATTAAGCACAAGAGAGTAATTATCCTAGGTTGATAGTGGCAGCACCGTAATTTTATTCATGGATTATATTGCTCAGAACCATGTGTTATATATCTATAGTCAGCATTTTAAGTAATTATTGCAAATGGAGGTTCCATGAAATGTGGGGGCATTGTGAAAATGGCACCAACAAATTGGCTAGTCCCACCTAAAAACTCATATGTTTTTTAAACCTGTGTGATGGTTGTGACATTATACTTTGTGTTGACGGTTACACACACTGGGCCCCGTCACCATGGATTTTAATTACTTAACCATGCTAGCGACAGGTGTTATCCATCGTACCAATCT
Organism: Picea sitchensis; assembly: GCA_010110895.2. Classification (NCBI taxonomy): domain Eukaryota; kingdom Viridiplantae; phylum Streptophyta; class Pinopsida; order Pinales; family Pinaceae; genus Picea; species Picea sitchensis. The sequence goes on along the minus strand of SNQJ01S0033490.1, from coordinate 68,540 downwards.
TATTCTTCTCCTATGATGTGGTGCACCTAAATAAAGAAGGCACTTGGTGCATGTGTCTTTAATTTCACGCATACTCAAATGCAATCAGAGACAAATTCCCCATTCCTTTCGTAGATGACCTTTTGGATGAACTAGGTGATGCTCAGTAATTTACCAAACCTAATATTTGTTTGGCTACCATACTTATGAAAGAGGTGAATGTTAAAAGTCCTTTCACACTCATGAGGTCATTATGAGTTCTTAGTCATGCCCAGCATTTTTCTCTTGAGGAAAATATCTCTATGGCATGGGGTAAACCATTAGTGGAGATGAAACACATAAGTAGCTATAATCCCAAATTATTCTATATAAAATAAAATGCTAACAAGACAAAGCCAAGAGCCTACCTAAGCCCATATGTTTGATGAAGACCACCATTGAACATGTAACTCAAAGATTTATACACACACTCAACAACTAAAATACACAAACATATGGTGATAATATATATTGTTAGCATATAGATTAACATAATACATTAACATACACTTGTTTCATCGCCCATGGGAATAATAATTCATTATTTCAAGATATCAATTGAGCATTGAAAAACCATTTATATTAAAATAATGAACAATTATATGGTGACAAACCTTCTATACTTGACACATCTAGAACAGAAACTAAGTCCCTCTAGTTGGGCCTCCACCACTTAATCCCTAGACCAAAGGCAAGCTCATATACGAGATACAATGATTTTCTACATCCTGAAGGAAGAGCTTGGGGGATAGAACAATGAGTTTAGAATTCAAGGATAAAGGGATGCAGACTCAATATGAAGTGAAATTTCTCCAGTATATTTTCTCTTCAAAGTTAGATTCTCTTGCTTCTTTTTTATGGAGGCTTGGATATAGCTTAATTTATAACCTTCAAATGGAGCTGAAGGGATGAGTGAAGTAGCATTTTCCAGTATGTGGGAAGGTCAAGGATCATGGATCTTTTTTCATGGCATGGAAGCTTCGTGCCATTTTAATTTTGAGCACCAAACCCAATGCGAGGGTTGTGGAGCAACTTACATATCTTGTTTCTTGTTGTCCTTGATAGAGGCGTGTATGTGTGGAAAATGTGTTATTTTGGCTACGGAGGTTAAAAAGGACTCTCAAATGCATGAGGAAATGGAAAGCCATCCAAGAAAGTTGCATGGGTGAGGAAAATTTTGTTGTAACAAATGCCCCTAATGTGTGAGGTCATAGGAGCATCTACGATTAGGCTAGAAATATATTATAATTCCCAGGAAATTGGAGTAATGGAGACTCAACTAGAAGTGCCCCAGACACTCATGAGAATATTACAATCCATGTGACTTTGTAAACATGGTTGCCAATATGAATTACAGTCCAGATCCATGTGGAAATATACCATACTCGTTTCATTCCATGTGGCCATGGTAGGAAATACAATGGAGACATGTGTACCATGGGTTGTCATGAATCGCGAAGAAGACCCCAGAGTGGAACCAATATCAAAATCATTTCAAAGATATATATGTACAAGTATATTACAATATGATGTAATGATCACTAAAGTCATATAGGTATTGGTCCAATGAAGAGGAAGCAACAACATATGGAACGTTTCTACTATAAGTTGGAGGTCTTCTACACTATCGGTCGAGGGTGCGATCTACATCCCCTATTGTGAATATAGGATTTGATGTCAAACAATTATGGCCGGAGACTTTGTTTAATTATAGGTCATTAGGGTATATGGATTAACAGATGTGAAACCTACCGATGATGAAAGTAGGTATGAAGGCATTGAGTACATTTTTACAAGTGTGAGTAGAGGTGTCGAGGTCAAACACTTGTAGAATCCATTGATCAAGAGACAATGATGTATTCCCAGGTGTAGATGGTAGTCAGGAGAACCTACCATTGATATTTGCAAACCTCTAGGTACTCATGGGACTCTAGGTCTCATTTCGAGGAATGAATTGAGGTTGGAAGTCTATGGAGAGACTCGTTGAAAGGAAGAGGCCAAAGTCTCTATGATCCTTGAGGTACAAAACAATAACAGTTAGGAGGGCACCAGGATGAATAGGATGTTGTTCATGAACCAACGACCTTGTGAGTCTTTCACATGCACTAGATGTAAGTAGTGCATGAAAAGACTAAATAACGCGACCAACAGGAAGGCGTAAACAAGGAAATCACCAATAAAGTCCCTAGTGGCATCCAAGGCACTTCCTGAGAATCCCAATGAAGAATAGATATCTTTTCCATTGAACACAATGTAAAACCCCAGTCTTGACCAACCAAGGAGATGTTGGTTGTCGAGGATTCCACACCTACAGTAATGAAAAGAAGTAGGCCCGGAGGTGCATGGTAGGACTACAAGTGTGATGGGCTGCTTACGAGAATATAGCCAACATGAAAAGTCAAGATTTACGAAATGTTAGACATGCTTATGAGCTTCCTTTGAGCAAAGATAATGAGACATATATGGATAACTCAATGACGTAGAATGGATGATAAAGGCTTACATTGATGTGGGAAGTCAACAACTATCCATGGAAGAATAACGTTCGGAGGAGTAGCTTCTAAGTAGCTTTCAAACTCTCTGTCTTCTAAGGTCATGATAAACCCAAACTTTGGATGATAGTGGACTAAAAAAAAAAATCTTTGTTCAAAGGAAGCTGACATGGCTAGCGCGATATGAGATAATATTCTTTCGCCCATCTTTTGTTTTCATAGGAAAAGAAATAATATGATACATGAGATGAAACAAATTTCATGGTAAAAGCAAGCTCTAAACAATGGAATATTTTTCCCTATGCTCAATGCAAGGGAAGTGCATAGAGGCATGAAGCTTCGAGAATGAACACTCTTAGAATTTTATGGTGTCAAGCACAAAGGATATAAACAAGGCTTCCGGCTTGGCTAGTGATTCAAATTGTTGAGGTAAGAGCCTTCTGAAAATAGGGAATGAAACAATAAGATAAATACTGCAAGAAAGAGGATGGAATTTCATTACAACTTAACTCACAAATGTCCTTTTTCATAGATTTAATCCCAGTGAGGGCACGAAAAATTATAAAATGATACCTAGGAGAACTCTCCTAGCCAATGTTGACTAGAGTGTTCATTTTTAGAAATTAGTCTACTTCGCCCAAAAAAGGGTTAAACTTAAACAAAATAGATGTCCTTTCAAATCCATTTAATGAGTTTGAAAAAGACAAGTTCCTCATTTCAATCTTTCATTTTTTTAGAGCGGAAAGAGATTAAAACTAAGACTCGGGGGGGGTCCCATAGGTAACGGTTATAATGTTTGTGAGTAAGAATATGAGGTTTAAATGCACAGTCATATCGAAACTATAAATAACTTCCGGTCCTATGGAATAACTTCTACATGAGAACCATTAGAACAAAGGTTCTAATTATGACACACATGTTTGGTAAGACTCTACCATTCAATAACAACACTTCTAGTAGAAGTAAGAAGGTTATGTGTTGCTAAAAATGGGATGGATTCCTAAGGTATGTGGATCACATTCATGGGACTGATCCTTGGGAGAATGAAGAATGGGTGACAACCTGTATCCTATATGTTGGTGAGAAATGCATAGGAAGGAATAGACTTACAATATGACGCTGAAAACACAAAATCTGGACAAAACCACCAAACCAACTCTTTCCACTGTACTAATAGTCCATAAGGTAAAAAAATAACAACAACTATATGAAATTGGGTAAACAATTTTACTAATAGTAAAAATTAGACTATTTACCATACCATTTGATTTTTCTTACATAGTCCATTTTAGGCCATTTTTCCCACAACCTTCAAAGTGTGTCAATTGTGAGGAGCTTCTGATCAGTGGAATTAGAAACCCGTGCGGACCAAATGATTGCCCATTCTCTTCTAGCTGTTTTTAGTGGTTTGGAAATTTGAATTTGGTCCTCATTTTTGAGCTTTTGGAGGGAACAAAACAAAAACTTAGAGTACGGTGACAATTCATCGGGTCATGTACATGCTTCCATGTACATGTGGGAAAACAAAGCTTTCTGCAGCATTATGCTCTATCGTGATTGTTAGCATGTTGTAGCCAGCGACACAATCCGATGAACACCTTTTTGACAAGGTGCTCAAACAATGATGTGTTTCCCTTTGTAGGATGGTGGCGAATGAATGGAGGGAAGCCCGAGGAGCATGAGGAGGTGGATGCAATAGTGGAAAGAGATGTAGGGGCCCAACAAGCTTTAAAAAATATGTGGCCCATAGAATTTTTGGAGCTCTCAAAGAATGAGGGATGAGGTGAGGTTACTCAGTAGCTCATAAACTATTGCAGAATTGACAACAGTCGGCAGCGAGCCTTCAATCTTCGATAGGAAATCATTGAGAGTTAGAAGTGGATGACGCCTCTCTATTTTATCATACGGTGTCGTAGGGAGGTGGTTAATCACCAAAGACCTAGAGGCTGAGGGAGTGAGCATAAGCGTAAGAGAAGTACATTTCCACCTTATTTGCAGGGAACTAAATAAAGTAGGGACCCTACTCCCAATCAGGGTGATTGAGAACGCGAGATTAAATTCCGTTGTACTTATTCTTACATGGATATTGGGGTCCGACCTGGTGCACCGAACCTTGAGGACCAACTCATGTTCTGGTGGAATGATTTATGACCTGTGTTTATGAGCGGTGTACATCGCGTGTTGGCTAACATGAAACCAATTGGCCGGATTGAAACAGGGTAAAATAAATTTGGTTGCATCCCATTTTATGTGGTTTTTCTTTGGTAAGTTCTAGGCTTGAGCCCTAGGTAGAGACCATTCCACATGAATTGCGTGATCTAACCATGTCACTGGTGGACTATGTAATGAAGAGGTAGCTAAGGAGGTGGTAGGGTGCGCAACCCCTCAATAATGAGTTTTATTTCCGATTGGCGTGTTCTGACCGGTTATGAACGTGGCTTGACTACCGCCTCTTTGGGGACTGTCTGAGAGGATCGGATATGACTTTCCCACTAGGTTGCGCCTAGGTGGGTAAACGGTAAGAAGTGTTTTTCTATATTTCATTTTTATTGTGTTTTTCCAAAAGATAAAAGCGCAGAATTTTTTGTATGGTATCGAGTATTAACAATTTATTTGTTACGCAGATGTAGGTCTATGATGACCAGATGTATTCCCATGACATATATGGAGGATCGAGGAGATGAGAATGTGGAAGGAGGATATGTGGAGAGTGATACGCCAATATGCGAGAGGGAACTGTCGATTCAACCACATGATTCATATGGTTCAAGTGGAGGATCTAACGGATATCACGGCCCGTCGGTGGTCGTTGTGCCCGTGCTTGGGTGTGACTCTTCCGACGTCTTGAAAAATTCATAGTGTGATATCATGATATACATCCAGTGCCATAGGAATAGATTCCATGGCCATATATCTACCAACTATATATGTATTTTGAGGGTGTGAGCCCCATTTTGTACTATGACACCATTTTTTGAAAAGATGAAATATAAAAAAATTGGTCTTAGTCTTTACTTATATATGTTACAATGTGTACATGTTTGATTGTGTTTTCTTTACTTAGTTATGTGAAAATTCCAATCTAAAACATAATTATCATATACATTGGATACATGATTAGAAATTCTAGGTATATGATTGTAAAAGAAAATTAAGTAATAGTTCAAAGAAATTAAGGTACTGTAGAATCAATAGGGTAGAGTAAGGGTCTCACCGAAGTGGTGTCATTCAATGATACAACTAATGGGAGAGTCTAGAGCGGAACCTCTAAATACCGAACACCATGTGAAAATGGCATCATGTAATATTTCTATAACAACGCTATACTCAGACACATTATTCATTGATGGCTCCAAACAAACACCACTTGAAGACACTAGTATTGGCCCTTGGGTGATTAAATGACCCAAGCAACATAAGTCATGTTCTATGTGTGGTGTTGGCAGTCAGGTCGAGATCTAGATTGAAGACTCCATTGACATCTTCTCACCAAGGGAAAACATGATAAAACGAAGCCAATGAAACAAGGAAAAGATATATATACACTAAGATACACTAGTATACATGGTCACACACTGAATTTAGGGCTCAAAGCGTGTACCTTTTAAGGTAAGATCCACATTTACACGGGCTCGTCAACATATTCCTTCATGTATTTCCAATTCATGAACTCGCTTTCTCTAGAAACCACGATAGGTATAAAGGTGTTGATGATACTAAGGAGTTGAATGGAGTGTATCAAGTACAATTTAATCAACTTATGCTTGACCATTCAATTGTATCTAATGAGCAATGAACAATGGTATAAGATTTACACCAATACACCACAATACACCATTGCAATATATGAGAAATAATCAATAGTTTTTGTTCAAGGAAGTAATGACTTACAAAGGTATCTACAACTGAAATGTAAGGGAGGGATAAACCTCAAAGAGGAGATACAATCCTCCAATACCAAAAGAGAGTTGAACTCAATCCCTTTCCCTTCCTTCACCAAAGGAATATATGAGATATAATAAAACTTTACATTAAATCATCTGCATCAATAATAATCATCACATAGAACTGATAATGCTTCTAAGACTTCTTCAGTTTCTGCAATTCTTCGTTCTTGGAGTACTCTAATCCTATGAATAATATTACTCAGTACATTCTGAAACTCCTCAAGTTTCACTCCTTGAATCCTCCCCAAAGAGGTTGCTAGAATGGTAGACTTATTCAATTCACGTTTTAGAAGACCAACTTGGCCTAACTTGCACACACTCAATATTTAACATCAGTTTTAAAGATTGCAACATGAAACTACAATCCATTATAACCAATGGACCGATTACTCAGTTGTGACAATTTACGAGTTCTACAATTTATTAGCCCAAGCAGGGGGTAGAGGTCACAAACCACATATTCCTGAGTATATCTCATAATTATAAGGTGAAGATCAAGAGAGATGAAATTTTACAAGATGCCTTGATATGTCTTCTCAATATCATGGTATTTCACCATCAAAGCGTTCTGAAGAAAAAAGGTTATAAGAAAAATGAAGGTAAGATGACCACAAAACCAACATACCTTAAAGGGCGCATCGACGTAAAAGACTTCATCTCCAGTGCTTGCGTTTCTTTTTATTTCCTCTTAAACTCGACTTGTATCAAATGAACGTAAAATGATGTTTGTTTTGTACCGTTTTATGTAAACTCCTTTTAACATTGGACGACTGACACTTTCTTATTTTGTAATTATTTTCTTTAGTTCTCTTGGGGACTACATGTACTTCCTTCTTCAATTCCTTTGTCATCTTCAAAATTCATTTCTCCTCAACCATGAGGATCGCGTGATGTTATACATACCACCAGAAACAACATGATGTATACTATCCATTCATGGGTTTGTATATGCATGTGCGGTATGTCCAAATGCCAACAACATGATGTATACTATCCATTCATGGGTTTTGTATATGCATGTGCATTGTCCTTCATGTCCAAATACCTTTATGAATCTTACGGTCCAAAACCCATGACTAGGGTTGACATCAATGACAACAACCAATCTTCCAACATAAGGACCGTGCCACATGGGTTTGAACTTGCCTACCCCCAGTGCTTCTTTGGTTTTTTCATATAGGAGAACCAAGTTACCCTCAATGTCCTTTCAAGGATAGATAGACCTATCATATTGAACCTTAACATGTTGTTTATTGGCTTCGATAGTTGTAGAGGCATCTCGACGCTGCTCATCAAGATGCTCTAGGTGCACAAGGAATTCTTCAAGATCGAATGTTTCAGGTACGAGCTCAATTTCTAGTTTGAGGGAAGGGATTTTGCATTCAATTGGAATAATCGACTCCACGCCATGTACTAATTCAAAAGGAGAAATATAGGTGGAAGTATTTACTGAGGTTCAATATTCCCAAAGCACGAGGTAAAGCATCAGATGCCAGTCAGATTTACTCTAGCTGACAGTTTTTTGCAAGACGGTCTTGAGAGATTTATTCACCACTTCTACTTGTCCATTTTCCTAGGGATGATAAGGGGAAGAATAATTGTTCTTAAACACCACTTTTGATGTTAATTCCTTCATCATTTCATTTTGAAAGTGATTTCCATGATCAATGACAATCTCTTTTGGGATTCTGAACATGGATATAATGTGGTTGAATAAGAAGAATGTTGCAGTCTTACCATCGAATTTAATGGTAGGTAGGACTTCTTCCCATTTAGTAAAGTAATCCACATCCACAATGATATGTTGATGCCCACCATCTGAAACTGGGTTACAGTCCATAAAATCTACCCCCCACTTGGTGAAGGGACTGACAATGATGACTGGGTGAAGAGGGTATGGGTGTGAGCACATTTTCTGAGAAAACACCTGGCAAGGGTGACACTTCTTGATCGCTTCAACACAATCTTTAAGAATTGATAGCCAAAAATAACTGGCTCGCAATATTTTTTGGGTTGTCGCAAGCCCAGACATATGACCACCACAAGCCCCACTGTGACAGCCATTGAGAACCGACTCAGCTTCCTTGTGCGAGCAATGACGAAAAATATTATCTACTCCTTGACGATACAAAGTGTCACCGATGATAAGGTAGTGTTTAACGTGATGATGTATACATCGTCGATCCTCTCTCGACAGATGTTGGGATAGATTCAAGGTTTGAAAATAAATTAGAATGTCTCCATACCAAGGGTCTGAAGATGAGATAAGGAAGATATGTTCATCCGTGAAAGAATCATCATGAAAAATGTCCTCATCTAGTCTAGGGAAGTGTGATATCAACTTGGCAAAAACTAGCGATTTATTAGACTTCTCCGAAGAAAAGTCAAGATCAAATTATTGCAAAATAACAATCCACTTATTGTATTCCCCACCTATGATATGTCTGGTAAGAATGTATTGAAATGGATTAATATTTGCAACTACGGTAGTTTTGTAAAGTAATATATAATGTTGTAATATTTGAAATGCATGTACGACAGGCAAGGCTAGTTTTTTTATGTGAGTATTTAAGTTTGGGACCGACTAAGTTTCGACTAAGATAATAGACAATGTGATCATGGAGCTCATCGTATTCCTGAACCAAAACCATACCAACCGTCCCTTCGCACGTAGAGATATAAAGAAAATAGTCTCTACTGTAGTCTGGAGGCTTCAACAAAGGCGTTGATACCAAGGCTTTCATAAGAGCATCGAATGATTCCTGAGCTTGCTCATCCCATATAAATGAAGTATCCTTCTTCAAAATATGCATGGAACCTTTAGTTAAATTGGCATAGCTCACTATGAACTGACGCAAGAAGTTAGTCTTCCCCTGTAAACCTTGAAGTTGTTGAATGTTGCGCAAGGGAGGCAATCAAAGTATTGCCTCAACCTTCATAGGATCTACAATGATACCATGCTCAGATACTAAGAATCCTAAGAGATGGCTAGACCTAATGCAGAAGATGCACTTGTGAGGGTTTAAATGGAGGCGATAGTAACAACATATCTCAAATACTAATCGAAGGTGAGTGGAATGATCTACTCTCTTGCGAGAGTGAGTAGCGAGATCATCAAGGTAAGCTTCAACAATATGTTTGAGATCGTGAAAAGAAAAGGTTATGCTTGCTCCGACGTTTTTAAGGATGAAAGGCATTTTATGGTATAAAAAAATAATACCCTAAGGAAAAATAAACGTCGTATTATGTTGATCCTCGGGTTTGATTTAAATTTGATTATACCCTGAAAATTCGTCCATAAAATTTTCTTCTCGTGCACTCATGAAGAATCTGGTCAATGAAGGGAGTCGGGAAGTTGTCTTTAGGACAAGCCTTGTTCAGGTCTCGAAAATCCATAATACGCGGATGGTTCCTTGTTTCTTATTCACGACAATGGGGTTAGATACCCATTCAGTCAAGGGAATTGAGGAAATGAAACCAACATTAAGTAGATTCTCTACCTCTACCTTAATAGCAGGGGACTTCCTAGGATTAACTGCTCTAAGACATTGTTGAACACGTCTAGCATCTAGATATGTCTTGATATCATGTTCGACAATGTTGGGGTCGATCCCTGGCATCTCTTCACATGACCAAGCAAATACATCACGAAATTATTTGAAGAGATCGGTGTAGATCTGAATTTCTCTAGGTGAACAATCCGCACTGATATATACATTCTTAATTTTACCAGGAATTCGAGAGATGTCAATCGTGACAGTAGGAGAAATAATCACCATGTTTCCTTCAGCATAAATACCATGCATATCTAGCGGAACCACAACGTGACTCACTATCTCACTCAAGGTAGATCTAAAGTCATCATGTTCGATCCTAACAAGCTCTGGGAGGAAATAACAGTGATGATGCATATTGTCCCAAGGCCTATCAGGACTAGACATGGCCTCTAAGATGGCTTCATCCAAAGGTAAAGTATCATTGAGGAAATCATGTGAACAAGACGATTGGGTGGCCCATACGGGCTCTAGAACGAGATCCTCCTCATATGTCTGTGAGGAGAAAATATTCAGGTCAGCAGTAGCATTAAGAATAGTCTGATACGAAACCTCTGCCACTGATAGTGGCATTTCCATCACAATGTGCGACTGGCCGTTAAGAATAGCCTGATACGCAACTTTTGACCAAAATGTGCAGTAGCTTTTAAAATCTGAATTAAGTAGGTGATGGCCATTTGTATCCAGTTTATTATAGTAATCTAGATGTAAAAATTTGAAGCTATACATGATAGATTCATTGGATCTTTCAATTCATTTTCACTGAAAGATTGAAATCTTTGCGAACATAATGTTGGGTTCTTCATTTTATTTTTCGAGAGTAACTGCACATTGATATAGGATTGCATATGGGAGTGGTCTTGTATTGTATGTGATGCGATTAACTATAGAAAATAAATTTAATCAAATTTTAATTGTACAACTGTAGTTTCACATGTGCATGATATAAACAATTATTTAAAACAATCCACTCTTGGACCTATCAAATGTAATGTTAGTATAAAATTTGATAAAAAAATGAGGTCCAAAAGTATAAAATATGGTATAAATTAGATCAGAGTTGTAAAGGCATAGTTTTAGACAATTTCCAAAATCAGAGATCAAAGTTGTCGGGATATAGATCTTTCTCTAACTTCGATTTAGAGATTTATAAAGTTTATAAAATAACATAAAACTATTTTCTTATAAATTTATAATTTTCTACTTCTAATAATAAAAATTTTAAATTTTTTCATACCCAATCAACCGAACCGATTTGAATAACCCATGTAATGTATTTTTCTCTTCTAACATCAATTTTTTTTCTTCCAATAAACCTTACCAGTTTGAATAAACCCATATAATGTCTTTTTCTCTTCTAACGTGACATGAGAGCTAACGTGAATGACCGAGAAAGTAGGAGACGTCAACTAACCTGAATGACGGAAAAGTGAGCAACGGGGAAAGTAGGAGGCTAGAGACAGAATGATGACATTATTTGTAGATGCAATCATATGTTAATAGATTCAGAGATTGGAGTTAAGGTAGGTTTCTTTTCATGTTTTCCTCTAAAATTCATTAATTTTTGAACTCATAATTTTCAAAGTATAATTAAAATCTTTTGAATCTAAATTCAGAAACTTAGATAAACTTTCCCATCAAAACCCTTTTGAATTTGAATCCTTGAACATGGATAACAATAACACTAAAACCCTCGAGTATGAAATTTTATGTACTATTCGTTTTTTACATTAATCTGAATATGTTTAT